>CABFWB010006742.1:0-30449 GCA_902151455.1 Timema bartmani
TAATATTTGTAAAGTTACCAACTAGATCTACCTTCAATTGTTCTTACGTCAAGCCATGTATTCTAAATCAGTATCTTATAATACCACCACGTCTTACTGACTATTTGGCTAATACGCACATGTACTAATATAACTAATGTTCTACGGATGATGAAGGCTAAATTTGGAGGAAAAGTTCCACCCATTAGTGTTGAGAACTGTTAAGTAAATCTTAACCTCATTATACACGACCGGGAATTGAACCCCGATCTCACCATCGGCAGTCCAGTTGATTTAACAAGAAACACCTTATAATATGGACCTCCAAAGCTGGTTTTTGATGCATACTATAGATACTATGGCTATAAAATAACAATAATATAGTAAAATGCTATCAATGTTGACCGCAAAAAATCTTAGTATTTTCTAAAAGTTTCTACCTACCAGAATCCTACTTACTATTCATAAAACAAAAGCAACGAAAAAGATGAGCTTTACGACTATAACCACAGCCAGTTAGTTTAGTGAATCAAAGAAAAAAAAACTTTAAAATGCTCTAATAAAAGAGTATTATTTGTGAACAAGGTATTTTTAGATAATAGTTTTCAGCAAATGTTTGAATCTTGTAAGTATTTTTAAAGTTAATTAAACCTATTTGGACCAACCTGGCACAAACAAAACAAAGCATTAGTTACTATAAAAGAGTTTAATGTAACCTTATGTTTATATTGTATTTTATTTTGTGAGTAAATAGATCTCTAGCCTGTTAGTTTTTTGAGTAAATATAATGTTTTTTTATGTTTCCTTCTCTTCAGATCCTATTAAAAAATACTATAAAACCTCAGAGCCTAAGCAGTTTTAAATTTGGGAAAACCATTAATTATTGGAAGCCAGTTTTGACGAAATAATTCAACCCAGCTAACATATTTGAAACTATAGCATACATACATATTAAATACTTAAAATCAAACATAAACAAATATAAAACAATGCTGAAATAATATGGTTAAATTAGACTGAATCTCAGTAATATCCGATACCACCAAAGTTATCATTCTAATTGACAACAGTACCATTAAATATTAATAACTGGACTAAACTAACGAATCCTGCTATGATTAAAATAACACACAATAAAATGATTATATTAATAATCTACTTTTAATAATAATAATAAAAATAATAATAATACTAATACTAATACTAATAATAATAATAATAATAATAATAATAATAATAATAATAATAATAATAATAATAATAATATGAGAAACCTCATTATTAAAACACTATAAAACACATCTATAGATATTGTTTTCAAATAATTATTACAGTTACCTACCTTTAAGTTTGCAGGTAACCTTAAAAGCATAGCTATGTTTTTAAGTTCTTTATATGTCAGGTCAGCCAAAGGCCTACTCACTATTGAAGAGTCCGCCATAAAATTGTCACCCAAAATACTCAATATCACTTAATCGGTTCGTTGTCTTCCAACAGGTATAACAACAACTTAGCAAGTAGTGTTTTGAGACTATGACGCAAAGCTAGTACTTACTACCATCCCAGTTTTACCACTCTTTAGAAAAATATTATTTTACCTGGTATTCGTCGTCGCGTGCAGTGTATAGAAACGTTAAATAAGGAAGTGGCCCCATATTATTAGCGTAAACACGTGATATTATTTTAACCTATTCAATAGGTATTGTTTTAAACAAATCTGAGTTTTACCTGTGCTCTTACTAAAGTAAATATTGTTATTTATTAGTTCATTGATATATTATTTATACCATATTTATTTTTCACAAAGAACACCTTTATGAAGGTTTAGTTGTCATTTTAAGTTGGTTACAAAGTAGGGTGACCATTCGTCCCGGATTTTAGTACATTGTCCCGCATTTGTAAATGTCCCGGTGTGGCAGGATTTATTTAGACTAGAAAATTTTTAGGTAGCGGCTCTCTGTCAATGCCGCCTGTTAATACCGTCCTTTTTGTTTTTTTAATCTCTTTGTCAACGCCGCTACGTAGTTCTTAGAAAATCTTTAGACTAGGAATTTGTTAGGTAATAGTTCTTTGTTAATGCCGCCCTTAGGGATTATGTGTGTGTGTGTGTGTGTGTGTGTGTGGACAAAAGTCAGACCTCAGAACAAACCAAAACTCATTTGTTAGTGTATCTTTTTGGACGTTTATTAATTTGATTGCATATATATTGTTAATGCAGTGTAATGTTAACCTAAGACATGATTAAATGTAAGAGAAGGCTTATTCCTTAATTCCGCCATGTAAATAAATACAATAATAGTAATAATAATACATTAGATTAGGTTATGCTAGGTTAGGTTAGGTTATGTTAGGTAAGATGTCAAATATTCAGTTATTCCATTGCTCAAACCAGTATTAAATATAGACCCATCTAAATATTCAAAGGCTTTTGTCATAAAATACTAATTAATTGTCTTTCTTTTTTCCTTTTTAAGATAGGATTAAAAAACTGTTATTGTTATTAGCACCACGTCTTACTACCCGTTCGGATTATACGCACTTACGCTAATGTGTAATGGTAGGGTGATTGTGAGGTGAAATGGAGGACCTACAGTTTAACGTGGGATCTGAACCAAGGTGGAGGAAAATAAATATTGGTGTTGATGCGGTGAAGGCTTTGGTAAATAACTAAGGTGCGAGAGGTTGAATAAAGTTTAGTTTGATTTTGGTAGGAAGAACAGTAAAAGTTAGCTACTAAAACAATGTTAATATATTCATACATAAAGTCGTGTCATCTGCAGATGTTACTTTTGATAGATATGATCAATACCTATCAAATAACACAAATAATATTAAAAAATATTATCAATGTTGGCCGCAAAGAAATATGTTTTGATTTTCTCTACTGTTCTTCCAACCAAAATCAGGGTTTAGCACTAATATCTTTTAACACGAATTGCCTAGTCAACATTGAGATTATTAAAACGCTGTTGGGTGTCAAGGAGATGCCGTTCTTTTGAGTGCGTGCCGATGCTGCACTAGAGTCCTTCTTGCATCCAGACTAATAATATCCTGCGCTTACACCGGAGAGCATCCCAGATTTTGAGAACTGTCCTGTTTTGAATAGACAAGACTTTATTTTATTGAATTGTTTGGTCAACGCGTGTAAGATCTATCACGCATTTTGATACACTAAATTAGACATCAGGAGTCAGGAGACAATAAAAAAAAGAAGCAGAGATTCGTCTGGTTTAGTTCACCCAATGAAGAAAGACAGAGGCAAGAAGCGGCAGATAACGCCCTTCTGAAAGGTTTATTTATCTCTCTTTGATGATGGATGTTGCCACAACCCTGCACAGTCAAAATAAATGTCAAGGTAGCGCGTTCGATTCACGCCCCTGTTCGAAATTCACGCAGTTACGGAAATTTCTGAAGAAATTGATGACTTGATTGTTAGATATAGAGAAAGGATTTCTAGTCACTTTGTTCTTTCCATTTTAAACTCAATGTTGACGATCTTGTTAAAAAGGGTGGGGAAAAAATAGAACGGTTTCTTGATTACATTATGGGATTTTATTAAAATTGCTTTTCCTATCTGGAACTGTGGGGAAAGCAGTTTGATGAAACTAAACATTTTAAATGGCTTGGTTTGAAAATTAAAGTTCATTGGAACGACGTTGAAAAAAGAATGGAACATGCGATGAAATATTTCAATTCAAACGAGCCATCAGTGGAAAATGATCCATTCGATGAGACCTCGTATTTTAAGTCCTATGTCATTGATGACAAACTTTTAGAATGGAACGATAAAAGCACTGAAATAGACGACATATGGATTGAAATTTTCAAGCATCTTTCAAGAAACAACGTTCCTTTTTGAAACATTAAATAACATTTTTGACTTAGTTTTGTTCCTTTCAGAGACAAATGCAGCCACAGAAAGAATTTTTCCCATAGTTAAAAATTTGTGAGGGGCAGAAAAAACACATATGAGCGTCTAAACCCCTAAAAGCAATGATTATAACAAGATGTGGTTTAGTGTACTCTTGTGAAGAGCTCAAAAACAAAATTGAAAGCAATGATGTAATTTTAAATTCATTCAGTAGAAAAATATAATTAATTTAGCATCGCGTCTTACTACCCGTTCAGGTTATACGCTTAAGTACTAACTACGCTAATGGGTTATGAATAGGGAAGGTTGAATATAGGGGAAGTGAACCCGCATTTGCGTGGAGGGAGAGTGGAAAACCATTTATGAAAAACCACCCCAGTTCACCCGACCGAGATTTGAACCTCGATCTCCCCGCCCTCGGCAGTCGAGCTCAACAAGACTAGTGCGTTAGCCACCGAGGCGGGTCAATAAATATAATTAAAATATAAATAGGTCCAGTGTTTTTACATAATATTTTGTTCCTCAAGTAAGAATTATTCATGTTTATACTTTATACCGAATCTATATGATTTTAAGTGCTAATATCGGAGAGTCTTCCTAGGTTATTTGGTTAATTATTGTGAATATTTATTGTGATAATTTTTATGCACAATTAAAACATTATTTGATGATGTAACTGTTAAATATAATGTTTTAATTTTTGCACCGGCTTGGCATTAGTAGGAAATGATATACTGTTTACAATGTTAAATGTATTGAAGCTATTATTTTTGTGCTGTTTTACCAAGTGACTGACCTCGTGGTAAGTGGTCAGAGCCCCTGGCTGCTCACCCACAAGTTCAATTCCTGAATGGTACCTGGGGATTTTTCTTGAAGGGGGAATAGTTCCTATGGTCAGCAGGTTATAGAGGATAGTTTTGGAATTCAATTAAAACAATATTTGGTTTTATTAAGCTATTCTCAAGACAAGAACAGGGAGCTTTCACTGATTGTATTTTTTGCTAAGAAAATATATTTGTTTAAATTTTTGATACATAAATTATTATTTCATACGAGAGTTAAAGGTTTTACCATTAATTCACGAATTTTAAAAGTATCTGGGCTATTTATGCCTTGATTTGGACTATACTTTTACTGCAGCGTTGCTAAGAATTTTTGGGGGGGAAGCGGGATTAAGTCCCCTGATCTAAATTTAGTTGTCATAAAAAGAGATTTAGTTTAGGTGTTTACTACAATTTTTAGGATATTTTGACATTTGCATATTTAAAAACTGGTCTAAGCTTTTATTTTGACATTTATCAATATCATTGTAGTTGGTAATTTCAATATTTCACTAAATAATTGTATCAACTTGAAAAATAAATCTTAGCTCCAATTTTTAATAATTTATTTCAAGAAATTAGTAATTAGGTTAATTTGTTATATTAAAACTAAAATAAGACAAAAACTTATAAATTTTATACCTGTCTAGAAACGGTTATATAATTTAGTTTTTTTAGCATCCCGTCTTACTACCTACCGTTTAAGTTTATACCCTACTCCGTTTCTTTTATTTTAGTTTGTCACCAAAATAATATAATTGTTATAAAGATAGCCTAATTTAAAAATAATTTTATATATTTAAAACTACCACTTCTATGGTCTTGCTTGGCTGTAGATACAGAGGTCCCGGGTTTGATACCCAGTGATTCCATTATTTATCTGTGAAGCAGTGAGCTGGAAGGGATCAAAACTCAGCCTCGTGAGGACAAATGAGGAGCTACTTGAATAAAGAAGTGATGAATCTGGTCTAGAAAACTGAGATTAATGAAATTAATGAGATTAATATGTCGACACCCTATATCCGCAAATCAGCAGCCCGGACAGTATAGCTCGCTTCCGGGCTCACGCTACAGATTTTGTATTATTGAACTCACACTTTCCCTCCAAAGTGGTCATTATAACAATACCCAAGTGTCTTTTTTTTTAACATTGGTTTTCAGAACAAACAGCTTATACAAATCTTCAGCAGTTGTATTGTTATGGTTGAAAATCATCAAATTACCCTCAGCGTTGTGCCCAGAAATGTATTTAAGAGGTCACTGGGGTTGAAGTAATTAATGTTATATCTAAGTCGACTTGTAGCAAAAGTCCTCCAACGGTAGATGTTAAAGATTTAAAAAACTAATCTCCTCATAAACTAATTTCAAGTTTAGAAAAATATAATTGAGATTGTAGATGATCTACAGTTCGTAAGACTAACTTAGGCTTTTAGGGAAAATACAAAATAATATTAGTGATATAATTATGAGGTTAGGGGAAAGGATTGAACACACAAAAATCTTCTTGTTAACGACTTGATGAGCGTTTTTATCTATATGTATACCTAGTTTAACCTTCCTTAATATTATTTAAAAAAATATACAATATTTTAAAATTTAGCTACTACACGATGGCCACCATATTAAATTTCTCTCAACCCCTCTAAGAGCGAGGTGGATATTGTGATCATCAAAAAATTCCAACTGGAGATTTTTATAAATGCTAACGTTTCATGACGCCCTAAAAGTTGTTTTTTGCAATGCCGTCGGTTTGTAACTCAGGCTAGAGCCCTAACTTTGTTACCGATTGGGTTAAAACTTGGTATCTAAGGTTTTCATAAGGTCCTTTCGAGAGACTTATGGAATTAGATATCCAACTTTATATATAAGTTTAGTTTACTGAAGGGCGAAAAGATAGAAGAAATTGATTTTCTCAAGATCCATTTGAACGATTTTGATTAAACTTTGTATCCAGGCATTATTTAACATTACAAACAGATTGGTGTGTCTTGTTTTGCCATGAAAATAGATTTAAATCACCTTAGAGAAGTGGAAATTTCTAATTTTGATAATATATCCCCAACTATTTGAGATATGAAATAAATTATCATTTTAAAATGGTAGAATTATTTATATATATATATATATATATTTTTAGTTTGAGATATATTATTACAAAATCAATAATTTCTATAACATTGTATATTACTAGTGTGTCGTTGCAGCGATGGCTGCAGACTATTGCACTTTTTATTGGGAAAGGATCGATATAATTAGCCCTCAGTCACTTTTTAGTTAAAAGGTTACTAATAAAATCTATCAACTTTACTTAGATATTTAGTTTTAGGTGTGTAATTAGGATAAAAACGTATATTTTCCCCCTTCACGCACCGATGAGAACATTAAAATGACCCCTTTCCCAGATCTTTATCTATTAGTTGCACCAAACCAGTCAAGTAACGATTAAGTTGAAACTATTTTTAAACAAGACAAATATTTTAACTATCAATATACATCTATACACAAATCATGGTTTCCATGGTGATGTAAACAAATAATGATTGTACAGATGAATCACTGCCCACACAGAACGAAATGATTGAAAATTCGCTATGAAAATTGGGTTTTAGTTTTAGTCCACTATTTTTTACCGGCATCCTGATTCCCTAGTCTTTAAAATGAGTGTTCGTTTGTCAAAATAAGTTCAGTCATTTTCTCGTATTTTCTACTACTGGAAACGGGCTTATCAAATAATAGATATTAATATATATGATAGAGGGAGGTATAAAATGTGATAGTGAAAAAGAAAGTGTGTTTGAGTGTGAGATTGTGTAAGTGTGTGAGTGAGTGTGAGAAAGTGAGTGTGAGAAAGTGAGTGTAAGAGACTGATAATGAGCAATTGAGAGAGATTGAGTGAGTGTGAGCAAGTGATAGTGAGAGTATGTGTATATGTTAGAGAGATAAATACTCAGAGAAGAGAAAAAGAGTGTATGTAGGAGGAGAGAGAGTGTGTGTGAGAGAAAGAGTGTGTGAAAGTAAGTGAGAAAGTGTTTGAGAGAGAGAAAGAGAATATGTAAGGAATAAGGCGCAATAAAGTGTGTGAGAGTGTATCTGTGAGAAAGAGAGAGTATAAAATTTTGGGAGAGATATTGTGTGAAAGAGAGAAAATGTGAGGACGTTTGGGAGAGAAAGTTAGAGAGGGGGAGATTAGCTTAGAGAGAGAATATAGATTGAGAGAGAATTAGAGAAAGAGTTAGAGAGAGAAATTAATAAAGCTAGTTTGAGAGAGAGAGAGAAATTAATAAAGCTAGTTTGAGAGAGAGAGAGAGAAATTAATAAAGCTAGTTTGAGAGAGAGAGAGAAAGTGAGTGTGAGAAAGTGAGTGTAAGAGACTGATAATGAGCAATTGAGAGAGATTGAGTGAGTGTGAGCAAGTGATAGTGAGAGTATGTGTATATGTTAGAGAGATAAATACTCAGAGAAGAGAAAAAGAGTGTATGTAGGAGGAGAGAGAGTGTGTGTGAGAGAAAGAGTGTGTGAAAGTAAGTGAGAAAGTGTTTGAGAGAGAGAAAGAGAATATGTAAGGAATAAGGCGCAATAAAGTGTGTGAGAGTGTATCTGTGAGAAAGAGAGAGTATAAAATTTTGGGAGAGATATTGTGTGAAAGAGAGAAAATGTGAGGACGTTTGGGAGAGAAAGTTAGAGAGGGGGAGATTAGCTTAGAGAGAGAATATAGATTGAGAGAGAATTAGAGAAAGAGTTAGAGAGAGAAATTAATAAAGCTAGTTTGAGAGAGAGAGAGAAATTAATAAAGCTAGTTTGAGAGAGAGAGAGAGAAATTAATAAAGCTAGTTTGAGAGAGAGAGAGAGAGAGAGATTAATAAAGCTAGTTTGAGAGAGAGAGAGAAATTAATAAAGCTAGTTTGAGAGAGAGAGAGAAATTAATAAAGCTAGTTTGAGAGAGAAAGAGAAATTAATAAAGCTAGTTTGAGAGAGAGAGAGTGGGTTTGAGAGAAAGAGTGAGTTTGGGATAGAGAGAGTGAGATAGAAAGAGTGAGTTTGGGATAGAGAGAGTGAGTTTGGGATAGAGAGTGAGATAGAAAGAATGAGTTTGGGATAGAGAGAGTGAGATAGAAAGAGGCAGTTTGATATATAGAGGCCGTTTTGAGAGAGCGTTCAAGAGATAGAACGTTCAAGAGAGAAAGAGAGCTTAAGAGAAAGTATAATAAAGGTAATGTGAGAAAGATTGTGCGATAAAGAGTGTATGTGAGGGTAGGGAGTGTGAGAGAATCTGACAGAGAGAGAGAATGTGAAAATATAGATTTGGTACTCAACATTACTGTACTTTGAAATATGATTTCCTCAAAATTAGATATCCCCATGGAAACATAACTGAACTTACTGTATTTGTAAGAATGTGAAACGATAGATGAGGTACACAAAACATTACCTACTTTTAAATATTATATCCTTAAAATTAAGCGGTAAAATGAAAATGTAGCCCAACTTAGGTATTTGTAAAGTGTTACTATTAATGGCTAAAATGAACATCAAAACCCACTATTTTAATAAAATTAACATCAAAACCCATTATTTGAAAAAATAATGAACCCCAAAACTCATACTTATATATTGAAAATTTTTGTAAGGAACGTACTTTATAAAACAGATCAATGGTTTTTACAATAAGTTAATAAAACCTCAAAAGTGAGCTAAGAGATAAGTTTATTGTAGAAGATTGAAAAAGGAAAAATATTTTGATAAAAAATATTAGATAAATATAATTAAAGAAATATTAGAAATTATTAAAGTTAAAATCTTATGTCATGTATGATCAATTATATTTACAACCACTCCTTAATGATACTAATTATTAAAAAGTTATAGATCAAAATAGTTATAATTAAGAGGATTAAAATAGTCCAAGATTCTGGTAAAATAATTCAAGAGTTAAATTATTATATTAATTGGTCAAGGATCCGTCAATTATGATAAAGAATAAACATAGTAGTCCTATGAAAGATAATTCCACTAAACCTCAATAAAAAGTTTATCAACTATAAAATAACACCAAGATGACTAGATGAATAATTACCAGTTAATATACTATGGCATTAAAATACATTGTGAAACACATGTAAGAGATAGAGGAATAGAAATTATGTGTAAAAAATAATTAAAATTAATTGCATATAAATATATTAAAATAAAAATTAAAAATTAGAAATAACATAAATTATAAGTTGAAAGAAAAGAATTATAGTAAAGTAGGAGTAAATTATCTGCGCTAAAGGGGTACAATGTAGGTGCAACCACCGTAAAAGTTATAATATACAAATTAAAATGTCAAACAAATTTTGTAGACTTAAAACATTGGCATGTAATTTTAATTATTTTTACATAGAATCGTTATAGTCATTTTCAAGTCTCCAGCATGAATTTTTTTGACCACCCTAATGTTTAAATGCCGTTCCACAAACTAGCGACCACCTCCAATTACAACAGCACAAGTGTATTGAGCTGACTAAATTGAACTTATCTACAATGACCAAACAAAAGAAGATCTTGCGCTTGAGCTATACACTTTGTTTCTGCAACGAGACCTTCCCCTTCCTTGGAAGTTCACTACAACAAATATACAGGGAAGGATGATTTTCCCTTCCACGCCCCTCCCCTTTACAGCAAGTTTGATTGGATAGCTTTGGATGCTACAACCACCTTTCTTTGTACTCTTTGTTTTGACCTCATCTGTATAAGGAATGCATTACATTAAACATACTCCTCTACTAGTCCAACCGTAATGATGGTATGGCTGGTCTCACAACCACGGCGTATATTGGTTGCGGCATTTAATTAGACGTTATTATGTCCCTAATGTATGGGTTGTGGCATGATTTAATTATGTTTACTTTTGCTATGTAGTTCTATTTAGTTTGATTATTTTGTTAGGATGTAGGATGCATTTATTTCTCCTTTTAAAATATTGTGTGTATGTTTCTACCTGTGTATTAAACTAGTATTGCATCGTAATAGTTCTGTCAGGCGGGAAATTGCTAGACTCATACTAGAGCTCAGCTTGGGATAACGTAATTTACTCACTGAAAAGTAAAATGGCTCTACATGTGCAAAAGAGTAATATGAGATTTAAGGCTGTTCGAAGTGACAGATAAGGTATTTTGAAAACAAAGGCCTTCCTAATTAACATTGGGCACCTCAATTGCCTCTTTGAAAGGTCTAAAAAAAAAGCCCCTACGTGCCCATCTGTTGTGGCCATTATATATTTTGTGGTAATCACCTTAATTTATTGTATAAGTTATGTTGTCTAGTACTATTTGTGTTGTAATGGTCTATCATTTGACTAGTTACTTGAGTTACTTGCTATAAGGCTACAACTTGACTCTAAAATATCAACTTAGATCTCATTATTGTCTTTAATGCAGTGTAATCACAGTACTCAAGTCCTACTAAGGGGACAGTTACCACTTGAATCTACTTTAATGTGACAGATGAAACTAATATAACTTGAAAATAACAAAGTTTGAGGTTACAATACATAGTTAACATTTAACCCTCTTTCATTCAACCTGTTTTCTATGTTATGTAGCATTCCTTGATATTATCTAGTCTTGGATTTGATAAATAAAGATATGGCAAAGGTTTCAAAGGTCGTCATCATATTCCTGAACAACCTTGAGAGATATTCAAGAATTGATAACACCATGTGAAGAAAACTACACTATTTTTGTACTTAAGCAATATTTGATTTATTTTGACAAATAAAAAAGTTTTGATGTAAAAAATGCAAAAAAAAAAAATTAACTCTTCTCCCGTTACCTGCATCCCCACAGTTACAAAGAAAAATTCCTTGAAAATTTAATTTTAAAGATCACACCCCCTAAAAAACTAAAATACAAAAAAGTATACATAATTTATTATCACTTCTAGTAACAGTAATAACAATAATAATAATATATATATATATATATTATTTGAATAATTTTATCAAAATATTTAAAGCTAATTCACAGGTTTTTATAAAAAACCAATTCTATTTAAACGAGGATAATGAACGTCAATAAACAATTGTGATTCATTTCCAAAATTCCTCCAATATTGATAAACAATCATATAGTAGCTTTGATGCGTCATCATCAAAAATAATATTTTTTATTTTGTTTGTTTCTAAATATTTGAGTTTTTGTGCTTTTTTGCTTTAATTCTTAACAAATATTTTGGCACATGGCATGTAGCTTAAACCGTTAATATTTGCACTGTGGTAGTGTATTTACATAAAATGGAGGTCAAATCTGCTTGCTTTGCTATATCAAGCCATATAATTTATTTCAAATAATTTGTTTCATAATAATTATTATATTATAAGCACAAGAAACTTAATTTCCTATATGCATCAGACAAAAAAAAGTCTCACTTTTACTAAAATTAATTAGGCTATTTTGTAATTTTTTTATATTTTTTAATATAATTAAGGCATACTATTATTCAAAACATGAGACCTACCTCTTTTACAATAATCTTTAGTTACAAAATGAAACCAATACTTTTTGATCAGTACTTTAATAATTTGTGATGATAGATAATCTGAGTGTGTAAAACTAGATAAATCAAATAAATATATTAATACTGAAAATAACAAGAAACTATAATATAAACAAGTAATTCTAATTGCTCCTACATTCTTGCATAGCTAAAAAATCATAAAAATGTTTGTCATCACACACTTTGAAAACAAAACCACTTGACATATTTCCAACAACATTTTTAGGATATTCCTCTACCATTTGATACATTATTTATGAATTTAAATATTACAAAATAAAGGAAACACTTTCAGAAAATAAACAAATAAATAATATTTCAATAAATAATGTTGTGGCGACTTTTAAGTATCTCTAAATTTGTTTTTAAGGAAACATAGGTCTAATATAGGGACATTTGTGGAACAATTAGGAACATTGTTAACTATTAGGAAAATAGGTATAGCTTATAGTAACAACCGTTACTAATACACTTAAGAAAACAAAACATAAATACACAAGTACATTTTCAAATACATGTTTAACACAAAAAACCTTTCAAAAGAATATCACTTTAAGACAGAAGAAAGAAAACTATTTTGAACACAAAGTTATTTCATGTGCCATCTTGTAACTAAGCTTATATTTCATAATACTATTTTTTGTTTGTACCAAAGAATACCTTCTGCATTATTTTATATCAAATAGCACGTGTCACTATTAAACATATACACACTCCTTATTTTATAGTCATTTTATAGTGCGGTAAATTTGTTCAAAATTCTAGATTTACCAACTAAAGGAAAAAAACAACAAACACACAACAGAAGTCAAATATTCATTTCTAAAATTGTAAGTACAATTAAAACCAGATGGTTTGAGGTATTCATTATAAAGAAATATTTAAATATATAAACTTGGAGAGGAGCAAGGAAAGGAATGTAGAGTTGGGAAGAAGGGAGGAATGTAAAGTAGAGAACATGAGAGGAAGGTGAAATGATGAAGAGGGGAGGAAGGCAAAATAGTGAATAAATGTATAAAGTTAAAGTTAACGAGGGTAAGAAAGTGATATTAAAGTATGGGGAGGAGTTAAATGGAGAAAATTTGGACAAAGAATAATTAATTGTGGTAATAGGTGATAAACAAAAGTAGGTATCCATCCAATCAATGTCCTATGAGAGAGCCAAGCATCAGAAAACGTCACCATATTTCAAGATGTGTCAAGTCTTGGACTAGTACGACTGATAGAGACATCCAAAGACAAATAAACCGTCCAGGCTTTATAAGGATAGAGAATCAGGTCCTCGACGCGATACGCCTCTTGGCCAAGGGCCTCGCCGCTTTGCTCCTCTTCTTACCGCGGTTGGAGGGAGTCTGCGCCATGACCAACGCGTGAAGTCGGATGGTAGTCCTCGCGCACGCGCCGATGACGTTAGGGTCCACCCGGAGACACTGCCCCTTTTCCCAGAGCGGTTCCACTGGGTCGTGTGCGGACCGGATCTTCCCCATCCATCCGTGGGGCTTCCCGTCCACCCCCACCACCTCCAGTGCGCCCCTCACACTCCCCACACGCTCAGGCAGCTTCGTCGGGACCACCTGCAACACAGGAAAAGATAGTCGATTACATATTAAACAACGTGCTCGTAAAGGAAGTCAAACACATTTTTGGCTTCTTGTGCAGTAATTGCTTTGTCAGCTAAACTACTGGAGAAAGATAAAAAAAAGCGGTGCATATATCTAAGGGAACGGGTTTTAAAACCTTGATGGAACCAAATTGGTTTAAGTTATAATTAATATGACTCTTTGAATACTAATTCAATCGACATAACAAACTTTTACTCAGCGATAAAGGTCGTATGATCAATTTCTCACAAATTATCATCACATTTTAAACTCTTACAGGTGATTACCCGCACAGGTGTCAATGGCCCTGGCCAACCAGTTTTCATAAAAAAAAACTGTATCGCTATTTATGAGGGATATTCAAGTTTAAATGTCAATAACATACAAACATTAAAAGTGAAATATCAATTAATTGATAGGAAATAAAATGCATTCACAAACAACTGGTAGAATATAAATTTACAAGATAGCAGTCCCACTATTGCGATAGATGAAAAAACAAGATGACAAACTAGCCACTTTGGTGACCAAATGAACCATACTTTACTATCTCACATTAACTTGGCTGACGATGATGGGAAGATGGGGGTTCGAGTATCAATCAGGTGCAATGAGTGTGAATTTTCCTGACTATGTTACACACTCCCTACACGAAAATGTGGGTTCACCTTTCTAAATCCAACCTTCCAAATCCTTATCTCATTATTGTAATTAGAATTAGCTCAGTGGGAGCTAGAAAAACGCACCAAACCAACTAACATGCTAGTTGAAATAACAAGATTACATCCTCTATTACCTGCTAGATGAGCTAACAATACATTATACCCACCATCCTATTAGATTAACTAACAAAATAACACCCTCAATAAATTAACAGAAAACCTAGTTTAGAACCTCAGGAGGCCCATCAACTCACCTGGATGGTGCACAGCAACTGGTGTCCCTTACAGTGCACGGATATCACATACAGCCTTTCTTGAGTCTCCTGCAGGAAACATACGCTCTGATTGGCCCGCACCTTGTGCATCTCGACCAAGTGACAGCGCTCTGCCCCAAGGACGATCACATCATTGTGGGCCTGGCCATGAGAAAACATAGTAACGTAACAAATGTTTGAATATTGCACCAGATGTTAGGTATATATATACACGCCCATAATGTTTGGAAACATAGCAACGTAACAAATGTTTGAATATTGCACCAGAGGTCAGGTATATATATACACACCCATAAAGTTTGAAAACATAGCAACGTAACAAATTTTTGAATATTGCACCAGAGGTCAGGTATATATACACGCCCATGAATTTGAAAATATTATTAATTGTGAAATCAAGGATTTTAAAAAGGTATATCTAGTTACTTAAGCTTTTTATTTTAACAATCTGACACCATTTTTGAAATGTCAATTCAAAGAAGCGTAGTTCACTTTTCATTTTATTCCTTCGTGTGTCTAATAATAACAATAATAATAATAATAATAATAATAATCCATTTAATTCCCTCCCCCCACGCTGTGTTTTGTCTTTGGAATCTAACCTCACGCAGGTGACGATCCAAGTCCCTCAACTTACCACCCCATTGACACTGGGGGTGGTTTGCGAGGGGGCAGGAGGCGGGCTGGTACTCGCATGATGGCTCGTGTTCCGCCATCAGTTCAGCTCGGAGGTTCTTGAGGCACCCTTGAGGCTGGTAGCGACAAGAATCCTTTTGGGGCTACGCACGCAAACAAACACATGGAAAGTTTAAATATAATATGTGGTGGGAGGGAAGATTAGACATAACATAATGAAAAGGGGTGGTCCTGGTAATTCTAAGCACTATGCAGTTTGATAAACCACCCCCGACTTCATCAATATTATTAATATACATTTAACTGATGGTAAGATATATTTATAATAATATGTACTTAGTATTAAAACCAATATTTCATTGAAATATTTATGATATTTTTTCCATTTAATTGAAATATTTAAAGTGCACTTTCTGAAGAGTGATTATATCTGCACACGACTTATAAACTAACTTAAATCTAGAACCGACACAACATCCAGTCCCCGGTCGTTAATTAGTCACTGTGAAAGGGGGTACATTCATTTCCCCAATGATAAATTTTTCGGCCATGCCTAAAATCAAACCTGAGACCTTCATCTACTACATTACCTTAACAACGTGAAAATCATTAAATGGCAAGTATGACCCCTTATTTTTGGTAAACTGCAAATTATTTGAAATCATTGAATCACTAATTATAGCTTATAACACATTTGTTAATATTGTGAAATGAAATATTTATGGTCAAATGAACATGAACAACCTCTGTATGCTCTCATCTAGTGTGGAGCTGTCACTTAATAGATAAAATTATTATCAATAGCTATTAAATAACATTAATTAAATAGTAAAATGTTATCAATATTGGTCCGCAAAAAATATGTTTCATATTTCTAATTTGCCTTATCTACTGCATTCTTACTTATATTAGAATTTGAGTGGAAAGGAAAAATTTAGAAAATACTAACATATTTCTAGCTAACATGACATTACGTAAACCATATTAAAATAATCTTAATATCTTCTATAATAGTCATACAGGTTTCTTAGAATCTAAATAGGTCTAAAGACATCCTCATGAAATAGTTGTTTTTACTTTCTCATATCAAGAGGAATATTTAAGATCATAAAAAAAATTATATCGAGATGACGATTCTATGTTTTATGAGAACACGAAAAACAAAAAGTGGATATTACAATTCCGTCAATCTGTTCGTGCCTGATCATGGATCCAAAACGGTTTGATTGATCGTGTTCTAACATTATATTTATATTTTTATGGGATGTACCAAAATTTCTTCTACCCTAGCCCTTTAATTAAAGGTAGTTTACTCATGAATATTTTTTTAAATCCTGAGCAACGATTTCTCAAAAATATTAAATAATTTATAAATGGCTCGAACGATTTGGTCCCAAATCGGTATGTCAGTATATTTTGACCAAAAAAACAGTTTTACTTTTTTTTTTGTTCATCAATCATTTATGGGTATTTCCCAAATATCTAATTTTTCATAAACATGTAACTAAAATTTAACAAAGGGCTATAACTATTTAGTTCAAAATGTTATCTTGGTAGTGTTTGACATGACCAATAACACTGTTTACTTATTTTCGAGTAAAAGTTCGATAAAGGATCGTTTGCTTATCAATGATTTTTGAAAATTCTAGTTACTTTGAAAATTACTGTTGTGATTTATCTTGGGAGTGTTTAACATGGACATGAGAGCTGTATTCTTGTTTTAGGTGTTGAGGGGACAGGTGGGGAGATATTTGGTTTATGTTGGTAAGAATATTTTAAAAAAAAGGGGCTTATTGATGATTTTTTTAATAAGAATATTTTTTAAAAAGGGGCTTACTGATGACTTTCTTAAAAAGAATATTTAAAAAAGGGGGCTTACTGATGACTTTCTTAATGAGAATATTTAAAAAAGGGGGCTTACTGATGACTTTCTTAATGAGAATATTTAAAAAAAAGGGGCTTACTGATGACTTTTTTAATGATAATATTTAAAAAAGGGGCTTACTGATGACTTTTTTAATGAGAATATTTAAAAAAAGGGGCTTACTGATGACTTATTTTTAGTAAGAATATTTAAAAAAAAGGGCTTACTGATGACTTTTTTTTAATAAGAATATTTTTAAAAAGGGCTTTAGAGATATGGCTTATAATACTATAGAAGGACTATTTGACATTATCAATAATAATGTATTTCATTTTCTAATATAAATTAATTTATAGTTAGATTAATTCAAATATAGCTTATATAAATTCTTAAATTTTTGGAAATGGTATCTTTAAAGTTGAATTCAAATAGAAAATCTGGAAATAGTTTTTCATGGTAAATAAAAATAAGTTTTTATTTTTTCAAATAACAAAAATTTTAGGGTAGTTTACAAATAATTTATTTTTGAAAACCAATTTTTTAAATACCATTATTGAACAGTTTGGTTTAAAACGTATCTATAAAGAGTGATTTATTTTGATTACAAGATGTATTTCTTTTTATGTGGAAAACATACTTGAATGTTGTTTACTCAAAATATTTTTTTTTAAATTATTTTCTTCAATCATAATACACAATATGAATGGATTTATTAGACTATATCAAACTATTTTATTTTGTAGGTACAATAAAAAGGTTATTAAAAACCAATATAATTGGTAAATGTTAATAGCATATCTTGTAGGAAATGCACTAACATTTGCATGAGGGGATGTCAAGCTCTGGTTTTTACCTTCAATAGCCCAAGATCGAGAGTTGCTCTTACTCACCTTGGGATCACACATGATGGCGAGCGTAGATTCATCCAGCTGGGGTATATCCTCTGCCTCCACCATATCCGAGCGTTCTAAGGGCGAGCTGGTGGCCAGTGGTCCGTGGATGGATATCGGTGACCTCATGTCAGGCAATTCATCGGCGATGGGCATGGGCGTCCTCAGAGGTAACCTCTCCTCCAGCTGTTGAAACAACTGAAGGGGACAGATTAGATGGGAGGGTATATAGAATAGAAGGAAATATAAAAATACATGTGGGTGTGAAAAAAATAGGTCAAATAAAGTGGAGACAGTAAAATTAATGATAGGAAAATACTTAATGCTAGGAAAAAACTGAATGTAGTGAGATAATGGAAAATAAATAGTTAAGGTGTTGGATAGAAAGAGTGAGATAAAAAGTGAACATGACAACGAGAGAGATTAAAATGGATCATGGGAAAGAAAAATAGAAATCAAAATGGATAATGGGGAAGAGAGGGAAGGAGAGAGATAAAAATGGAGAATTTGGAAGAGAGGGAAGGAGAGAGATAAAAATCAAGAATGGGAAGAAAGATAAAAATGAAGAATGGGAAGAAAGATAAAAATGAAGAATGGGAAGAAAGATAAAAATGAAGAATGGGAAGAGAGATAAAAATGAATATTTGGAAAAAGTGAGAGAACCAAATTTAAAATGGGAAAAAGAGAGACATTAAAATGCATAAATGAAATTAGCGAAAGATGTGTATCAAAAAGAATAAAGGAATATAGAAAGCGAGGTCAAAAATAGAAAGTTATTTATAAATAAAATTCAAATATATATAGTTTGAAAGCGAGTGAAATTATTTAGAAAATAATGAAAATATATAATTAAAAAAGAAGAAAGAAAGTAAAAGAGAGAAATCAAAATGTAGAAAGAAAGTAAAAGATAAAAATCAAAATGTAGAAAGAAAGTAAAAGATAAAAATCAAAATGGAGAAAGAAAGTAAAAGAGAAAAATCAAGATCGAGAAAGAAAGTAAAAGAAAAAAATCAAAATTGAGAAAGAAAGTAAAAAGAGAAAAATCAAAATGGAGAAAGAAAGTAAAAGAGAGAAATCAAAATGGAGAAAGAAAGTAAAGGGAGAAATAAGAATTAAGAAAAATGTAAAAATGATAAATAAAAATGAAGAAAGTAAAAAAGAGAAAAAACAAATCGTACAGAAGAAGTAAAAGAAAGATAAAATCGTAGGAAGGAAGTAAAATAAATATAAAATCGTTGAAAGGAAGTAAAATAAATATAAAATCGTTGAAAGGAAGTAAAAGAAATATAAAATCGTTGAAAGGAAGTAAAAGAAATATAAAATCGTTGAAAGGAAGTAAAAGAAATATAATATTGTAGAAAGGAAGTAAAAGAAATATAATATTGTAGAAAGGAAGTAAAAGAAATATAATATTGTAGAAAGGAAGTAAAAGAAAGATCAAACTGGAGAAAGGAAGTAAAAAAATGATCAGACCAAAGTAAGAAATACATAAATATTGATAAATAGTTAAAGGAAGCCAAAAAATTAGATGTAATTGAGGAAAAAATAGAAGACAATTCAGAAACCGAGATAAGTTAAAATGAATATAAAGGGTACAAATAAAAATGCTAATTCTAATTGTCAAAAACGAATTATCTGGATTAAAATGGTATAAGGAAGAAATGGTACAAACTAGAAAAAAAATTGCATAAAGAAAAAAAAATGAACTAAAGGGAGATAAATGGCACAGCGTAGCTAAGTTTGGAGGATCATCCTTGTTCGAAACACAAATACCAACATTGAAATGAAGACGCTAATATATGGATAAAATATCCAAATGGATATTTGAAATTTAAAAATAAGATACATATATCACCACTATAAAGAATTATTCATATTTTAATGAATATCCTATTATATATATTCAATTGCAATATATTGTATATTGTAATTTATGAGGAGAGGTGGATGGAGAGGGTGTTCACATTATAATACATACCAATCAATTCTTTCAAGGTCACTTGTTGACATGGGACTGGTGACAGAAACATTAAACCCTAACGTCCGTCAGCAAAACATAACTCTGTTTAAAAACACTAGCGATCCTGGTGGATATTGACAGAGTACCATCAGTTATATTAAATGGTCTGGCGTTTCAACGATGATAGCTAATAATGGTTAGATTTTCTTATTAATTGACGCGTGGAGAGTTTTTAAGAAAATACAAACTTTTTTTGAGGAGATATTGAATACATTTTGAATTAGTTTTTTATAGGTATCTGTATTGATAATATTTATCAATAGATATGAGCATGCGTGAAAATATAATATTTAGTAATGTTCTCTAGATGTCAAATATGCCCATTCGTATGAAAACTGGGGTTAATATGAGGACCTAGTTAGAATATATCGCTACAGCTAGGTACATTGCAGTATATTGTCTTCCCATTGCGGCCCGAAACGTGAAGTGGTCATACCTGGTCCTCGGCGGAGGCAAGGTAATTGTAGATGAGTGGACAGGACAGCTGATTGTTGTGTTGGAACTGCAGGAAGAGATCCTGTCCCTGGTTCCATCCCTGCTCCCCGATAAGACACGTTAGGTCCCCTCCTGTAGGTTGGAGTGGATCCGCGTCTGGGATGCATCTGTAGACACAATTACACGAGCATTTCCTCAACTTATTAGCTGAGGTTTGGTTCAAAAACTGTTTTGAGGCTATATGAGGCGTCTGCCTCAGTAACTGCCGTAAAATATAAATATGAATAGGTCTGAACCGAACGTATCTGGGAAAGTGATTTTGAATAAATCCAGTTAAGTTGTGAATTTTTTGAAAAGTGGGATTGTAGAAAGGGATGGTAGGGATTGCGAGTTAAGGGCAGTATTATTAAAGTTTTTATAGCGAAATTGTTTTGTGTAAAACAAATAAAATGTTTTACCAGTGAAACTAAGAGTTCCAATTCTTTTCAAATGGTGATAACAGTTCTTTAAACGCTATCAAAGGTGTCATAGAATTTGACTAAAGATTTTTTCCTTCATAAAGTTTCCCATCAAATGATAATGACAAATATTCAAGAATGGTTGAGGTAATTATGTGTAAACATTAAACACTTTGTTAATACTGGAATTTATCTTTGATTTATTTTGCCGAAATAAATTTTATGCTATAAAAATTGAAAAAATACGCACCTTTTCTCTCGTGAGGAGTGGAATCTACCATGAGTTATTGGGTTGAGACCAGTTGTTCCTAAAGCGGCCCATACACAATAAAACAAATCTTGGCAAACAACTGGTGCGCGCTACACAACATATGTTACGAAACACTGCGCAGCAGGATTGTGCAAACATAAGTCAGTTGATTTGCAGAGATCAAATAAAATCATAAGCGGGGCACGTTTTTACTTCGTTATTACACGTGTTTAAAATGAAAATTAAAATGGCAGAAGCTGAGAATTTGAAATGTCTGATTGTTTCAATAAATACGTTAGGGCTCGCATATTTCCAATTATTATAGTCGATACACACTTCAGTTTTCACTTCCGAAATAATAAAAGATCGTGGTACACCGGTATAAAATTTCCACAGTATTATTTACTTGATGTTGACGCCTTCATAAAGCAAAATGAACAATATGCATCCATGAAAGTTGAACCTCAAATGAACAACTATTAGGCAACGGCACTAAATCAGACCTACACACAGAAACAACTTTTGTGCACGTTGCAGTTATAAATTCAAACTTTGGTTGAACACACATCAAGCCTACCCATACAAGCTCTATATCTTAGCAAAACAGAATAAACTGACCAAATTGATAGTGCATGGATCCTTTGGACAAGTCAAAAACTATAAAATACAATTTTTTATACATTTACACATCCTACTCTCCTTGTGGAAAACTGTAACATTTTAATTAAATCATTTAATAATGTTTTAATTATTACAGAATTGCATATTTAAATTAATGAACAAAGTTTCATGTCTTGGAAAAATCCCTAACAGTACCATTTGCTTTATTTTAGTGAATCTTGCAATCAACTAAAAATAACACTTATCGGTGCTCATGCGGAAGAATGTATTTGCATGTGAAAGTGAGTTCAGTTTTTCTAATCCATTAGAGGTGTATAAAAGTTGGGTTATCCCAAATTGTTTCGAATACTTATTTTAGGCTAGCCCCGGTGCGTTTCCTCTAAATTCTACTTTCCTCATCCTTACCTTATCATCGTACTTGCAAATGAGAATGTTCTCGGGGAAACGCCTTCAAAACACCACCTTATAAATAATAGGGTTTAAAAAGCTTGACACGAGTTAGTATAAAAATTAAACTACTGTAGCATAAACTTTAGACGTATCGAGATCTCAAAAATTCAAGTTAAGGGCTAGTTTTAATATAATTTCTAACTGGACTAACAAAAAGATCACAAAAGTAGAAACAAATGTGAGTAGTGGAAATTTTTAATTTTATCTCAATATTTAGAGTTTGATTAATATTATTAATATTTATTATAGTATTTATTTCATATCAAACTTTCCCTTACTCATTTATCTTACGGGTTAAAAATGTATCTTGCACAAATGTATTAAAATGTTCTATAAAATAAATGTTATACATAGCCTTAATCAGAATAGATTTATCATATAACAATATATATATATATATATATATATAATACCATGAGAGCTGGAAACGTGACGATTGCCAGTAATCGTCATGTTTCCTTCTCTCATGGTAGCATATACATTACAGGAATTTAACTTGAAATATTGTTAAAACCATTATTAATTTGTATTAGTAGAACTTGAATAAATGACAATTTTATCATTCCTGCTAACAACTCAATTTAAAAAATATGATTACTTAACTACTTACGCAGCGCTGCATATTGGACTCTTGTAACACTCAAATATTGATGTGGTCGCTGGGCGAAGGCCTGGGAACACAGGAGCAGGTCCTGTCAGAGAAACCGCTTTCAAATTCACTATAAAATCCAATGATGAATTCAAACTCTGTATATTATCTTTTGGTGGAATGGGGTGGGACACAACTCGGTTAAAGCTTTCCATGCTCTTTATTCTTGGTCCCACTCCCGTCAAAGCCCTTGGTGGGGTGTTTACAGCTTTTCGCTGCATGGGGAACACCATCGCGGAAGATCGACCGATATGTTCAATCTGAACGTTATCAACTTCTTTACGGTTCATGTGTAAATCGATCGCCGAATTTGGTTCATAACATTCCACCGTATCGGTATTTAATATTCCTGGACCTTTGTATGAGTTCACCATCAATGGCTGCGAATCACTTTGTAATGAGTCGTTGTTACTAAATTGGCTGGTTTTATGCAAACCCATCCCGATTGGCTGATGTAGTTTAGTATCCATCGGAGATGTCTGGTTCTCTAACTGTTTTAAACAATTCTCTTCTCGCCTGTTGAAAGTATAAGCCTCCTGGTCAACCAATGCATCTTCGTAGCGGGCCATGAAGGGTGGGTGAGATTGCGTCGGAGCGAACGAAGGAGCCGACCAGCTCATGTAGGGGTAAGATCTGATTGGACCCTGCACCTGGTTAGCTGAGAACGTCATGGGCACGTACTCTTGGATATACGACGAAGGTTCGTGGTTGAAACCAATCTGTTGATTGTTTTCTGTAGGTAATATTTGGCTCTGAATCTGTTGCGATGTCTGGTATTGGTCTGTAGGGATGGCAGAAGTCACCATCACGGTATTTATAACACCCTGATTCTCCGATGAAGGAATTAACTACTTACGCAGCGCTGCATATTGGACTCTTGTAACACTCAAATATTGATGTGGTCGCTGGGCGAAGGCCTGGGAACACAGGAGCAGGTCCTGTCAGAGAAACCGCTTTCAAATTCACTATAAAATCCAATGATGAATTCAAACTCTGTATATTATCTTTTGGTGGAATGGGGTGGGACACAACTCGGTTAAAGCTTTCCATGCTCTTTATTCTTGGTCCCACTCCCGTCAAAGCCCTTGGTGGGGTGTTTACAGCTTTTCGCTGCATGGGGAACACCATCGCGGAAGATCGACCGATATGTTCAATCTGAACGTTATCAACTTCTTTACGGTTCATGTGTAAATCGATCGCCGAATTTGGTTCATAACATTCCACCGTATCGGTATTTAATATTCCTGGACCTTTGTATGAGTTCACCATCAATGGCTGCGAATCACTTTGTAATGAGTCGTTGTTACTAAATTGGCTGGTTTTATGCAAACCCATCCCGATTGGCTGATGTAGTTTAGTATCCATCGGAGATGTCTGGTTCTCTAACTGTTTTAAACAATTCTCTTCTCGCCTGTTGAAAGTATAAGCCTCCTGGTCAACCAATGCATCTTCGTAGCGGGCCATGAAGGGTGGGTGAGATTGCGTCGGAGCGAACGAAGGAGCCGACCAGCTCATGTAGGGGTAAGATCTGATTGGACCCTGCACCTGGTTAGCTGAGAACGTCATGGGCACGTACTCTTGGATATACGACGAAGGTTCGTGGTTGAAACCAATCTGTTGATTGTTTTCTGTAGGTAATATTTGGCTCTGAATCTGTTGCGATGTCTGGTATTGGTCTGTAGGGATGGCAGAAGTCACCATCACGGTATTTATAACACCCTGATTCTCCGATGAAGGACTGAATTTCTGGAACATAATGATATTAAATGGAATTGTTATATATTCCTAGATAATTTCGTTCATATTAAATAAACTACACATAAAACCGTCAATTAAAATTATAGTTCACAAATCAATATTCAGTCCAAATATTTCAAAACCATGATCCTTTCTTAGTTTTGTTTAATTGATTTAGCAGTTGAAATATTAGTGAATTAATTTATACACGATTAAAATAATATTTAAATAATAAAAGGCATCGTAGAGTTGTCATTTTTCAACCAATGTAATAGATGTATAGGTATAGGCGTAGGTTCATATATGTATTTCGAGTAACATTAATTTTACCTATTATTTGTGAAATTAATATTATAGTTAGTGTCTTAAAGACAATCTAATGAAATTAATATCCCTATAAATGTTGTCCTTCACATAAATGGCCAGTATTATTTTAGGAGTGATTAAGGAAGGGAGAAATATCGGGATCAAATGAAATTCGTGTTTCTTCAATCACTCACACAAGCTGTCCTGTGTCATGTGACTTCTCCACTTTTAATTGTTCCCTTCATTTGTAAAACATAATTTGACATAATATGTAAGAACATTCATTGAATGATTTTAATAATATATTGAAGGCTCTTTTCTTCATTAAATATTTTATAGGTGAATTCAAACTAATAACCAACATTAATAAGTTGGTCATAAATTTACCCCCCTCCCCCTAGAATCGTAGAGCCCCTGGGCAACCGCCCATTGTGCCTACTGCCAATGCTTCAAGACGGTACTTACTACTGACAGTAGAACATTTCGGGTGTTTAAATACATATCATCATAATCATGAATGGCTTCCAGCAACTGGCTGTGTCTGTTTGGAACATAAGCCTCTCCACTGCCTTCTTTCCTCTCAACACCTTTCTCCTTCCCCCTTGGCCCAGTCCTCTATTTCCTCCACACTCATCCCTACTCCCTTCAGCCATCTGTCCCTTGGTCTTACTCTCAGCCTCCTACCCCCCAACTCCACACCTAACATCCTCCTGGGCATCCTTTCCCTCTCCATTCTTCTGACATGGCCACACCGCCTTCTCTATCCGGTCCTCTCCTGGCTCTTCCTTTACTATTTGTCTTTCTCTCTCATTTCTCATTCTGTCAAATTTTTGCCATACCGATCCTGCTTTCCAGAAATCTCATTTTACTCTAGTGCATTCTGCTCTTTATCCTGTTCCTTCATTACCCACGTTACTGCAGCGCACGTTAATATTGTTAGGTAATAGGCATTGAAGATCATTCCCTTACACTTGTCTGAAATATCAGGCTTCTCAAACTTCTCAAAAATATCTGCTTGACTTCCTCTCTCACATTTTTTTTCTCTCCTATTCCTTACACTCTCCTCCACAATACTGCCCAGATACTTGAATCTTTTTACTATATTCAATTGCCCCCCTCTCCTCTGAAAGCCATATAATAGTAATAATAAGAATACATTTGTAAGAATATCGTTTTAACTAAACATGTTTATATTATTTTTTCAATAACGCCTCTGAATCTTCTCAAGTAATCATACCTTTGATCGTGAAAGTGCTGTCTCGTAGAGTTCCTTGGCAAGCTTCATTCTGGCACAGGTCACAGACAACGGACAATCCTCGTCCTTGGGTTCAGGCTGCAATGAGCAGTGGCGCTCAGCAGCACCTGGCAGGTGGTATAATCCCTCTTGTTGTTTGTGCTGCTGCTTATCATCTGGCTGTTAGAAATAAGAAAACATTTCTTTTACATTCGAATGTCCCAGGCTTAGGGACCTTTTGCGCAGGACGATTCATGGATAGCTCCATGGTAGATCATTGATGGGCTTGGCCATTCCCTGAGCATGGTGCGATCCCTAGAAAGCTAATTGATGGCTCAATCAAGCACTAATCCAAAAGTCCCGGGCTCGATTCCCGTGTTTAGGTAAAAAAAAATCTAGTATGACTCAATTACGTTTGATTTCGGTAACTATAATTATTCCTCCCCCAAGTTTCACATTTCATACATACTAATTTGAATCAAATTGCTTCCTTCCATTTTTTTTAACGTTAATCAGCTCATTATTTATTCATTGAGTAGGAATTATCAATGAAAAGACACTCATCGGTACTCACCCGTTATACATATTAAGCTCATTTAAGTCTGGTTTGCTAGTGATGGAGAGTTCGGGGTACACATCTAGGATGTGTTTACCCAGTTGTATTTTCCTAAATGATTTTACACTCTTCCCTCCCTTAAACGCAGATGAATATTACTCTAAAATGTTTACCTTCTCTTCTATAATACAAAGGTGTAATATAAATGAGTAGGTCTATATCCTGAACTGGTACCAAGACACGGTGAAAAAATATATAATGAAAAACATTTTATCCCACTGTGGGAAAGAAGCTCTTAAAAAATAATTTGCAATAATGGAATAGAGATGAGGAAGATGATTTCTGGAGCGAGTTAGCATTTTCATAAAATGGTAGTGGCAAAATATTTATGGAATACCACAGCAATACACTTAAATCATTGTCTATAAAATAAGGATTGGCAGACCGATATTATATTATTATTATTATTATTATTANGTTGTGATTAATACACGTCTTGTCAGAGGTGAAGGAAGGGTTTGGCAATCAGATAAATCTGTGCCGGGACCGAGGATTGAACCCCGGACCCTCAGCACAGAAGTCTGACACCTTACCCCTAGACCACCAGGTCACCAACCGATATTATACATCTACGTAAAATCTCTCTAGGTGTTCTGGCCGACAGACATTACTATTAATATCCTGAAAATTAAGAGGCAACGTGCAAGTAGAAATATACACATTATTAGAAGAACGACAGAACGATAAAGCAAAGAAGGAATTTTGAAAAGAGAGAAAGAGAACGCTACGGGTATAAAAATCTCAACAATTACCCATTGTATAGTGACTCAACGTTTTTGGGGTAGCTTCCTTTATCTAATCATAGTCAATACCTATAATAGTATTCAAGTCCTAGCATCCCTTTTACCAGCAAACATGTCGAGACTGACGCCCTAGTTCATGTTCACACCAGTACGGGTGTTAAAACACTAAGAGTTTCACAAGTTTTAAGGTTAGATCTTATCCCCAGTATACTACTCTGGCGTCGACTTAAATGTTAAGATAAGAGAAGAATAGCTTAATCCAGTAATGGGGAACCTTAGGCCTTTTAGGCCTTTTAAGCTGTTCGATGTGACCTTTTAACATTTTTGTCAATTATACATCTTGTTTGTTTATTAATTTTATATCCTTAAACTGCCTGTATTTTGATTAATTTAAGTAAACTTCTTAATTTTATATCAAAATGTTAATGTTGTTCATATCTATCCATCTATCTATTTATGTTTGGTGAATATGATACTATTAATTTGTCACTAGAAACCTCTGAGCGCTCAGTGCAATGTCAACTTAAGTCTTTAACATCGTTCTCGTTTCTCACGTGTTTATGGACGTTTTATAAAGAGCTGAACGAGTACAGGTTTTCGTTTGATTAGGACATTTTATTTTTTATAAACCCAAGTATTCCAAATATCAAATGCTTTCTTTACTTCGTCTTTTGAATCAAAAGATTCTAAAATGGAGTTAACAATTAATTTAACAGACAAAACTTGGAAATATTTTAAATCATTCCCTTTATTACAGGTATCTAAAGTGCACTTTATGAATCAACTGATTATATCTGTGCACGACTTATAAAACTAACTTAAATCCAGAACAGACAAAATACATTCAGCCCCCAGATATTAATTGATCACTGTGAAAGGTGAAAACTCACATCTCATTAATTATACATTTATCGGCCATGCTACGAATCAAATCCGGAACTCTTAGCCCAGTAGATAGACACGCTACCAACTTAACTTGGGCGTTGGGCCATGGAAATATAAAGTTAACTAAAAAACGGTTAGTTTTTGTGTTCCTAAAAATACCTAAGTTTATAATCAGGTGAGTGCCTTTCAATAATGTTGGAAAAATGTATTTTAGGCCTACTTGAAATGTGTAGTCTTATGAGTAACCCATGAAGTGACACGTGACCTTCCAAAGTAAAAAGGTTACCTACCCATGGTAGGCTGAGTGAAACTTGCTTTCATCAAAAATATTGTACTGAGATTTGCATACACCACATCCAAATTTGTAAAACTAAACACATTTCAAAACGGATGATATTTTTGAACATTATTTCGATCTGGAACCTTAAGTTGAATGGTGGAAATGTACTAAAATTCGATATGCCTCCCCGAAGTGTTTGCTCAAGATTTTGTGGGGAAAATTTTGATAAAGCGGATACGCAAACACATTTGATATCCGGTAGTACATCAACATGGCTTGCTAGCTGTACCGGGAAATATATGAATATTCAACTAAAATGTACAAATAATACTCACCAGATACTTCATTAAAAAGTTATATAAGATAACAAAAATATCTCTATAGTAATTTTATGTGATATATTACATAACTGAATACCTCACTAGTAAGCTATATAAGATATCACATTATTGAATACCTCAATAGTACGCTATATAAGATATCACACTATTGAATACCTCACTAGTAAGCTATATAAGATATCACACTATTGAATACCTCACTAGTAAACTATATAAGATATCACACTATTGAATACCTCACTAGTAAGTATATTAAAGAACATATAACAAAATACTATCCCTAGAGGGCGCTAATTGGACCTACCGGCGAACTGGTGCTGCTGACGGTGGAGGATCCTAGTAACTTGTCGATTGTGTGTGGAACATGCTTGGACAAGACAGGTGTAATGGGAGAGAGCTGTTGAAGTTGCTGTGGACCAGGAAGCAGGAGGGACCTCAGCAAAGTATTTGCTGGGCTCTGAAGCTGAAGTTCCTCTAAATACGGTTTGGCGTGCAAATCAACCGACTGGGTGCCAGAAGACTCTATGGAGGTTGAAGATGCTTCTACCAACTGCTAGGAAAGATGAAAACTCTGTGAATAACTTTTAGTTAATGAGTGACTTCTTTAACTAAAGGCCTGCGCACACCAACTCGGGATCGAGGATGGGATGTGGGAACAAACGAGGGAATTTGTGTCGGGGAAAATTTTGGCGGGATTGAGAGTGACCATACCGACGAGAAGTGAATCGCAATAGTTGAAGGAAGTCTACCAGTGTGTAGAGGTCTCTCTCTCTCTTGAGTTGGTATTAGTGTAGGCCTACATGTCCACTACATTATTAATTAAGTGTAGACCAAGCATGTAGCTATGAGTACTTCATCAGAAGAAGAAATATTGTTGTTACTTGCAGTAACTGAAGATGATAAATGAACGAAGAAATAGGTGCATGATATTAATAAAGAAAGACTGTTACACGTATAATATTTATTCATGAGATACTTTTAACATCTTCCCGATCTCTTTCCATATCCGGTTCTTCTTCTTCTTCTTGATGTTCTTGTAGTCTTTATGACTTTAATAGTAAAGCACGGGGTAAGTGTACACAATTTCTAGCAACTGCTCTGTGATGGACATTGTGATCACACACAGCACCACCTAAGGCCGTAGTCAGGGAGGGGGTTTGGGGGTTCAAACCCCCTCCCCCGAAATTTTATGAACAAAATATATATGGGTTTATTTATGGTTCAAACAATATCAAAATTAAGGTACAAGTACAAATTAGGGGGCTGTGTTACCATAAAAAGCACTTCAG
>CABFWB010006743.1:0-22330 GCA_902151455.1 Timema bartmani
AAAAAAAGATTAATTATGAAAATTTTGACAGCCAATAGTAACAACAACTCAACATAACATGTTCTTGCAGATCATATGGTTTGGCGAATGGACACATGGTAACCTTACCTATCTGTCACTTATCACCTCTCCTACAGTAGATAGAGTGTAGTAACATGTCACATGCGTTACCAAAACATGTTTAATAGCAGTGGTAGTGGAAAATTATTTCTGTATGGTGGGCAAGCAAAACAATAGGGACGACCAGCCATCCACCTCCTCCCCGATAAATGTTTGAAAATTAAAAACCCCTAAAAGCTATTTAGAGTACTCTTCCTCCTTAATTTTTTAAAATTGGATTATTTTTATATGAAATTTGGAGTTGTCTTCCCCAGAATTCTTTGAAATTTATTTGGAGAAGTTCTCCTTTAGCAAATTTTTGAAAATTGGATGTTTATTGAAGCTATTTAGAGTGCTATTCGCCCAATATTTTCTGAAAGTTAGATGCCTCTAGATTCTAGAAGCTGTTTGAAGTTGTCCTCACCGGCAAATTTTTTTTAAATTGAATGCATCGACAAGTCTTTCGGGGATTGATTTAAGTCCAGCTTTCAGCTTATATTCGTTAATACTAAAGGATTTGAAATATAACTGATGGAAGGCTGTAAATTTATTCCGGAAAGGGGGTGGCGGGGCAAATTCTTTTCAGGAAGGAGGGCAGTGACAATCCTGCCCCTCTCTTCCGCCCCCCCCTGGGTTCACCATCTATGTTCAATACCCCGCAATATGGTCGGTCAGTGAATTTTGTCTCGTCACATTCACATAGGCATACACCACACTAGAAAAAGCAATTTTATTACTTATACATATGGAGTTAAAACGTACTCTAAGAGGGTTTTTCGTCACTTTTTGAGAAAAGGTCCTTTATTAAAGTTGGCCCCGAACAAACAAGTAAACAAAGGCATTGCAACATTTTATTTAGTTTTTCTCAAACATTAACAAGAGTTATTTAGAGTGAACTATGTTTAGTTAGAAATCTATTTATTTGGTACCCACCTCAGTGGTGTAGTTGACTACACCACCACCGAGGGCGGGAGATCGAGGTTCGAATCTCGGTCGGGTGAACTGAGGGTGGTTTTTCCTAAATGGTTTTCCACTCTTCCTCCACGCAAGTGCGGGCTCACTTCCTTTAAGTCCAAACCTCCCAATTCCTAATCCATTAGCGTAATTAGTACTTAAGCGTATAACCCGAACAGGTAGTAGGACGTGGTGCCAAATATTATTATTATTATTACTTATTTGTTCGCCAATAGAGATTAAGTTGGTTATTTCTTATATCTAAAATATGCATAAATTGCTATAGCCTACACGAAAATCTTAGAAAACACAAGTATACTAAGTTATTTTACGGTCAGCATTGATAACAGTTTACTATTATTATTAGTGTTATTGTAAAGGTATTGAAATTGTATAAGAAACGACAGCTGAAGTTCACATTAATTCATGTATGAGCACATAAGATTATATCAATTTTCTATAGCTGTCATAATATCAGGTTCTTCCTATGAAATCTGCACATAACAGCACCATCGAAAATATCATCTCACTGCGGTATTTCTAATGAGAATCCAGCTATGAAAGCATAAAAAACGTTAAAATAAACCTAAATTATCTATAAAATGTATATTATCCACTAGTAGAAGTTATTTTGCGGAAAACTTGATATGTGTTTCCAACCATTTACTTTGAACAGCAAACACTTTGCGTTATACGTCATTAAAAATTAAAAAAAAAGAATACATTTCTGAAGACATTTTTTGAACTATTAATAATAAAATGTGATATTTTGAATTCATAGAGGCACATGTTGACATCCTTCATCTCTTTTCTAAGGTAAGCCATATTTGAAGATAGTATACCACTAAGATAGATAATGCCAGATTGTTAAATTTATGTAGGCCTAAATTATCTTTGTTGCTCAGTTAGGTGGCCCCCTTATTACGCGGTTCCTCACATTTGCCTCATCCATTTTGTTTATTTTGTTACTATTATTGTTCGTTCTAGTTCGTGAATATTAAAAAAAAAAGATTAAGTTTAGATTTTAAGTTGTGTTTATAAAACGTTCTACCACTAAAATTTAAATTTAAAACTATATTTATTTTATAATTATAATCCTACTGTGAGCATTCTCATGAAATATTTCCACAATTTTTTTTAAGCTGTCCCCACGGTGCAACTATTTCAACAAAAAAGTTCACAGAAGATTTATTTTAATTTTAATACGAAAACACGCATAATTTATATCTATATCGTGACGTCAGTATACATGTATCATACACATATTCCGACCGTGAGTTTGGATGGGAGAGGGCGGGTAGCGGAGGGTCACTAACGACCAAAATGAAACTGAACCCCTTTTCCCACCCTCCCCCGAACCCTTAACTCTTTCCTCCTCTCAGCCCCCTAGGGGACCAATGGGTTTAACGCTCCCCGCGTGACGTAATAGAGTACCCTTGTGACCCTATTGTCTGCGAGTCATATCAATATTTTTTTTAGCAGTTTCAATATATATTTTATTTTCTGGAAAGGGATGTAGTTTGAGAAGACATGCATGTCATTTGTAATCACCTTGATCTCTAATGATTAGGTATGTTTAATTAGGAAGGATGTCATTTTTAATTAGCCCTTTTCTCTCTGGGTAACTTCACGATTGAGTAAATTTCACGGGGCAGATTTCTATTATACTCCTTAACTTACCTTGACATCGAGTTTTAAAATTATTATTATTATTAATTTTATAATAATAATAATTATTATTATTATTATTAGTAGCAGTAGCACCACGTCTTACTACCCGTTCGGGTTATACGCACTTACGCTAATGTGTAATAGTAGGGTGATTGTGAGATGAAATGAAAGGACCTATAGTTTAACGTAGAATCCGAACCACGGTGGAGGCCTGGCATTCCACGCATTCACAAGTTGTGATTAATATACGTCTTGTCAGAGGTGAAGGAAAGGTTTGGCAATCAGATAAATCCGTGCCGGGACCGAGGATTGAATCCCGAACCCTCAGTACAGAAGTCTGACACCTTACCCTTAGACCGCCAGGTTACCCAAGTTTTAAAAGAAATACAATTTTCAATGAAGACGTTCATACCATTATTTAAATAAATTAAACAAATACAAATAATGATATATTTTAACTGTGGACTAATCGCTATGGATATCGAATAAATGTTTAAAGGACTCTTGTCTTTTTCATACATAAAAGTATTTACTATTTGAGAAAGGGTTTGTACTCATATGCTAAATACAAATCGATCAAATCCATACTCTAGGGTCTAATTTGTGGTCAAACAATACTCCTACTAATCAAGTGACCTTTGATAAATTATACAAAATGGTTATTTAGTCAGCTAGAAATTAAAAATCTCTTTAGGTAGAATTACATTTTTGTCCATCGTGTATTATTATTTATAAGTCTATTACGCATTTTAATTAGTTTTTTAGGGTGGATATCAAAGTAAATATATCAGCATTTGTTTGAAGGGAGAGTAAGAATTAATTCAGGAGAAAACACCCTAAATTCACAACAGCAGGATTTGAAGCCTGACCTTTCCATCACCAGTATCCAGTAATAGATAAACCTGATATTTATCCCGCGTGTCCACCGATACAGGTAAGCTTTTTTTTTAACCATAATCCATATACTGCCTATGTAATCTAGTGGTTCAGAGCTCTAGGCTACATATACTGCCTATGTAATCTAGTGGTTCAGAGCTCCAGGCTACATATACTGCCTATGTAATCTAGTGGTTCAGAAGCTACGGGCTACATATACTGCCTCTGTAATCTAGTGGTTCAGAGCTACGGGCTACATATACTGCCTCTGTAATCTATTGATTCAGAGCTCCAGGCTACATATACTGCCTCTGTAATCTAGTGGCTCAGAGCTCCAGGCTACATATTATACTGCCTCTGTAATCTAGTGGCTCAGAGCTCCAGGCTACATATACTGCCTCTGTAATCTAGTTGTTCAGAGCTCCAGGCTACATATACTGCCTCTGTAATCTAGTGGTTCAGAGCTCCAGGCTACATATACTGCCTCTGTAATACTAGTGGTTCAGAGCTCCAGGCTACATATACTGCCTATGTAATCTAGTGGCTCAGAGCTCCAGCCTACACATGCAGATATCCTGGGTTCAATCCCTGACGCATTCGAAAACTTTTTTCTGTATAGCAGTGTATCTGTAATGGAATCAAATTGAGCCTCGTGAGGACAAATGAGGAGCCATTAGAATAAAGAAGTAGTAGTTCCAATTTAGAAAACTGAAATTAATGTCTGGATGACTCATTGTGCCGACCACATGACACTCTCTGTCCGCAAATGTTGGCAGTATCATCGCCAATGGCAGCGGCCGCTTGGTCGGTACAGCTTGCTTGTGGGCTCACGCAGTAGTTTTTTTTATATATTTATATATAATCACTACACCAATTAATATATATTTAATACATTTTCTAAAAAATTTAATAAAATTACCAACAACATTTTAAAATGATCATAGTTTGCCTGTGTAGGCCAAGTAGGCCTATTATCATTTACCCATGTATTTAAAAGTTGATTAGAGCAGTTATAACTATATTTTAATTTGATTATTATCATTAAATGCATAAATCAAGATTAATTTCAATTCACATATATTTTGATGATATTTGTGGAAAGGAAGAATCAATTGTATCGTAACCCGCTTCGGTTAGCTAGCTAATGCGCTAGTTTCATGATGAGCTAGACTAATGAGGACGGGGATATTAAGGTTCAAATCTCACTCGGGTGAACTTGAGGTGGTTTCCCCTAAATGGTTTTCCACTCTTCACTTAAATGCGGGCTCGCTTTCTCAATATTCAACCTTCCCAATTCATAACCCATTTGAGTAATTAGTACTTAAGCGTATAACTCGAACGTGTAGTAAGACGTGGTGCTAAGTATTATAATTATTATTACTATTATTATCATTATTATTATTAATTGTATCGTTGTTCTTTCATAAACAAATAATCAAGATCACAAAATCTATCACTTGCTTAAGGTGGAGTGCTAGAGAGCGCGAGTTTAGGCTATCACTTGCTTAAGGTGGAGTGCTAGAGAGCGCGAGTTTAGGCTATCACTTGCTTAAGGTGGAGTGCTAGTGAGCGCGAGTTTAGGCTATCACTTGCTTAAGGTGGAGTGCTAGAGAGCGCGAGTTTAGGTCAGTATTTTTGCAGTTCTTATGTATAAATATTTTTTGGCCAAAATAAATAAAATATTTCCTCTATAGAAACATAAAGTTTAGTTTTCTGCACATACTAATCTCATCAGTTCTTAAATATCTGTCATGAGCATAGTGGCATTTGGTGACAAACTTTTTAAATATAGAGAAAAAGTTGTCATTAAATTCCAAGACACCTTTGCCAGATATTCAAGAATTGTTGAGATTAGCATGTGCAGAAAACTAAACTCTATGTTTCTATAGAAAAAATATTTGATTTATTTTGGCCAAAACATGTTTATTCTATAAAAACTTCAAAAATACTGACCTAAACTTACACTCACTAGCACCCCACTTTAAATTTTGTAGTTCAAATTATTTTTCTCCATCCAATATATTAGGATTATTAATGAAATTAAAGAACAATAGACCACAAGCTAATATTTCTGTAGAATATATAATATTTTCAATTATAGAATGGACAATGTACTGTACATTTATATATTATACTATATTAAATTTAAATCTGAAATTAATACATCGATATCACATACATTAATTTTTTACTGAATACAAATCTTTTAATTAAATTATATCAGCTTATCAGAATAGTAATGCAGAATTTTCATTTGAAACAATATTTAATTAGGTTTTGGTATCATATGGGTTTTAATATTACTACGAGCGTTTGTTTAAGAGATACTGTATTTTATAATAACTTGAAGGCATACAACCAATGGATTTATAGGCATTTCTATGACCTCATTCTATTATATGGCTTATATCATTTTAATACAAAATTGATAAATTAATTTATAAATGTATTATAGTTAATCATGACATAAAAGGCACTGCCTTCAATAAGCAAGATTCATTAAATTTTTAATCAAAAATTCAATTAATAATATTGTAAATTGTGTATTCATAATAAACGTTATTTCCATTTTAATCATATACGGTTTTATAAAATAATTTGAATATTTTAACTTATCTAATAATGTTTTTTCTTGATAAGCTCTACTCTAATTTTTAATTATCTGTAGTGAATCATATTTCTCTTAAAATCCCATGAAACTTTCAACACTTAATTCACAGTTTGAGGAAGCCTAATTATTATATTTTAAAATTATTAAATCAAACTTGAAATGTTAACTTAATCTAAATGTGCTGTATACACAATCATGAAAGGCTGTTAAATTCACCTTTTAGGAATTGATCGAGATAGGGTTGTTGAGGGGGCGTAGGGGTAAGATTTATATAATCAAAATTCCCCAAGTTCCAGACTTCTTTAACTATGAATAAACCTTTCACATGCACAAACTGATTTCAGGCACGAACATCTTTTGTAAGAAATTTCTAAAAAATTAAATAGATCCGATAACATCTTTTCAAATAGACACTTGACTCGTTTAAAAAAATAAAAAATAATAACGAGGTCTGTATGAGAGTACACGTCTAGCCCATCAATGAGACGGAACAAAAGAAACATCCTTTATGGTTACAGGCCTTCCTGGCGAGTCTAGTCGAGACTAATGACATTATAAGAGGAGTACTTATTCAAAGCAGGGTCCCTTGCATGGTAATATTAATGTCACCTTCTTACAGGGTTGGTTTAAGAGGTCGAATCACGCACGGTCCATCTTGGTTTGAAAGTCATGTTCACTTTTTTTTTCCAATGCATCTTAATATCCGTCCGGGCTATCCTTATAATATATAAGCTAAGGGGTTGGAAAGAGGAAGACAGAATCTAAAGGAAATGCTCCCAAATATTTGTGTAGGAAGCGTGGAAAATAATTAATACAAAATCAATTTTCAGTAAACCTGATCAGGATTAGAAACCTTACCTACACGTAACTGGTAAACCAAACTAGACGAGCTTTACATTTAGAATGCGCACCCATTGATGTGGGCCAGACACGATTGAATAGAGGTTGTTACATCATGGCATGAATATACTGATACCATCTCCGTGTTCGATTGTAATTTGTAATGATATGGAATTATACATACCAATAATTTATTATTCAAAATCACGATATTATAAATGAGAGCGGGTAGTAAGATTTATTTGTTTTATGTTGCAAAATTGCAAGGTATGGCGACATCTTTCTACACATCTATTTAAAAAGACAAAGAACGCAGTTTGGTCAACAAAGACGCACATGGATGACCATACTTTTTTTTCTTCTAGGAAGCTTCGAAAAGGAAATGTCGCTATACACCCCTTCAGGGTACGCATCTACTCACTTTCCTTCCTGACGAGGACCCATGTAGGTAGAGTCGATGACATCTTAGTTCGTGTTTTAAATCTCACGTGTCAGGAATTATAATGCATATGACGTAATAGTCGGGCTTTTAAATTAAAATCTACAACGTGAGAAATATCTAACAAAAAAACTTTTCATCCCCTTAAAATAAAAAAATATATATCATCAGAATTTTTAATTTCTAAAACAAGACATCATCCTTTTATTACTATTATTATAATTATAATAATAATAATAATAATAATAATATTGTTTTGAGGTTTTTCTTGATCAACCATTTCCTCACCGATCTCTTTTATTTTTAGTATCAATGATTCTGGCACATACATGTTAATTACTTCTTCTGTTGTCACAAATAAAGCCTGATATTTCTCTTCATATTACATTTTTGTGCCCATAAGAAACGAGTTGCCATTTTCATCAGCTACTTGGATAATAGATATATTCACAAAATTGTTCCATTTTTCTCAATAGGTTTTGGTTTTCTTTTCCCCTTATTAGCAGAGCATAAAACTTAGCTTTTTAATAAATCTCATTTTAACTCCAATACACTAACTATGAAACAATCTATATTGCCATCAAAAACGGAATTTATATTGCCAACTTCATGTCCAGTCCTTAAATCCTTTACCATTTGATATGGATGCATAACATACGATCTGATCTGATCTGATAATAATAATAATAATAATAATAATAATAATAATAATAATAATAATAATAATAATAATAATAATTATTATTATTATTAATTATTATTATTATTATTATTATTATTATACAGGATAGCAAACTTGGATCCAAGTCAATCACTATATCAAATGTCACCCTAGTGGTGGCGAACAAACATTAATATATCAGGATAGTTCTTTAAACGTTACAAATCTATTGTATACATATACAATTGAATAAAGTCCATATTTATAGTCCAGTCTCAGGAGTTAACCATTCTACCAGTAGACGAATTACTAGTTCAGGTAAAATGGGTTAGTGACTGAGGTCCTAATCTAGACTATATTTATGTCTCTAAGTGTAACTCCCCAAAGAACGGCCACATTAATGACAACGATTTTTTATTATTCTTAAATTGTTCCAGTTTATGTTTGAATAATCTTGAAACACCTTTATTTGAGCCAGAAAACATCACGAAAACTTCTTGTATATTTCAAGATGGCACATCAGTATAATTATAGGCACTTTACTATAATACCACTTTAGTAAATTTATATTTATATTGGGGAATTATATTTATCAGCCAACCTTTTTAGGCCAAGGGCTTATTATTAAACCTCATTTCAACTTGATTTAAAGTACAATATAGATAACAAATGATAATTTGAACATGGTAATTGAACCAGGGACCTATGACTTGGTGAGTCATTGATCTATCACCTGACCATTCTAGTTTGTCTCATGTCTTCTTTTAATATGTAGGACAGTCCATCAGCTTAATATAATAGCTCATTTAGTTTATATTTATTTAATTGGTAGGCTACTTTTCTTGTTACTTTGAATAAGTTCTTTTTAGGATATTTCAAAGGTTATGTAAGCTAATAATAGCAACTATAGGTTCAGACGAACAAGCAGCGTAGAATAAACATCAATTAAACATGAATTATTATTTGGCACATTGATAGGCACGAAAATCTGGATATATCAGTCGGAAGAGCAGTCAGCTTGTAAAACAATGTTTTAATTAACTTAACCACACCATCAGAAGTTACTTATAGAAATGGAATTATTTTCTTTCTTTCATTTCATCTTATACTTGTCTGGGATATTCGCATTTACCCTCATTGCTAAGGTATGAGGAATAAATGTACCAGCATTAGCAGGATGGTAGATTGAGAAACAATTTAGAATACAAACACCCTCAGTGCAGCCGATCGAGATTCAACCTCATATCTCCCCGGTACTGGCAATTCAATCTAATGTGATTGTGACTCTTTAGACCATGCAACCACAAATGCAGGTAGTATCAATATTGATTGATAAAATTATAATTAAAACAATGATATAGAAACAGAGAAATGTACTTCTTATATTTTCTAGTACAGATTTTCTACCACGTCCTTACTATACCACGCTAGTTGTGGCTCTCAATTCAAAGCAATATTAGGGATAAATAATTTATAGATTAAATTTTAATTAGTCCCACTAAACAATGTTTCTGGCAATGCATCACACTTAACAAACCCAAACTGTGTGACTACTGGTGCAGTCTCGACTTTGAAAACAGGAAGTTCATAAAAAGGGAGAAACGACCCTTGGTAAAGGGTTGAAAAACATCTGGCCCATCTTTTACGGGCCTTACTAACCTGATAATTACACTCATTGTTTAGCTTTGCTTCAATTACTTAAAGGATATTGCCTTCAAGACTCTAATTTGGAGGATAGGAAATTAACTTTAATAATGTAGGCCTTGAGAGAAAATACAAAAGGAAAAATTAATTTTGGTTTGTCAAATAATATTTTTCTATAATTTTGTTTTTTTAACGTGAACAATGATTATATTATAATCACCCAGCCCTGGTGTAGTTATCGTTATTTTCTGTGATTGGTGTATCGGCTTTACACACCTAAATATAGTATTTCAGGAATCATATAATAAGGGCTAAATCAAGGCTATAAAATATTTTTCACAACGTAATTTAGTTTATGTATTTAACGTCCACTTTACAAACCAAATGATTATATCAGCACACGAAAATTTCTATGAGCGAGAGGGAAAGGGCCCACCAATTTTGCTGGGAAAGTTATGTTCACATACCACAATCGACACGGAACCGACGGCTTTACTTGCCATCAGAGGAAAGTTGTGATACGGATTTTTATATTTCAAGAAAAATTGGTCAACCCTGGGTGTGTTTCAAACCCAGGAACACCGGGTCCTTAGGCGAGCACTTTACCCCAAGACCACCAAGGTCAAACCACAAAGTTATCATCAATGATTATTGTCCCTCATAAATTGTGTTCTTTTTAAAAATTAACGACTTTGCCTACCTTAGACACACAAATAATGGCAAGTCAAGATAGAATTTCCCTTGTTAATGTGTTTTATCTAAACAGATTGTAACGTAATTGATTTTTGTACTGCTCTCATATATTTAAAAAGTCATGGATGAAGCTATTTTTCTTTAAAGTATCGTATGTAAATTATCCTTTTATTTCATCCATGGAGAATCACGCGTTTTCGCAGAATAGTCTAAAAGGATTTCACCATAAAAACTTGTTTATTATTTTCTAAATATAACTCCGCAATATTTAACAAACAAGCAAGAGAAACTAGCTCCCTATACCCAATAGGAAGCTAGCCTTCAATGCACCTTTCGCAGAGAAGTACCTGATTGGTTAGTCTTGACACTGTCACGAGAGGTCCAAGAAGCAAGGGGCACATCCGCATATAAGCTAAATGTGCGTATGAAGAGACACAGAAAAAGACTAGATGTAGACAGAATGTGCCGCTGAATATTATTATTATTATTATTATTATTTTTATCATTTTTATTTTTATTATTATTATATTGTTATTTGTATGAGTGTAAAATGATTATATTTAAGAACTTTCCACACCGAATAGGTTAAGCAAAGAACCAATTAATTAAAAACATATTAGCCCCTATACAAGAACATGTGCACCTTGAGGCTAGAATTTTAAAATTTGTATCTAACTTTTTAAATTAATAAAAAACTGGGTCGGAAGAAATAAGTGAATTGTTTTTACGTCTGTTTGAAGCGAAGAAAAGCATTGCCAGGTAAAGCACGCAATTAATTGCGTGGTCACCCTAGATAACGCTAGGTGCTTCTGCTAGCATATAATATGTATATAATATATATGCTATTATTTATACATGTCTATAAAACTTTGATTCGATCGAACTTCATCTTGCTGTTGAAAGGTGTTAAAGATATTTTGTCCTGTGCATTAGTCTATTGGTCTGTATGTACAGTACAGTACAGTTTAATCAAATTTTCATTCTAAAGGCTCTATGTGGTATCTAAAGAAATCTGCTGGATCTCCTTTCATGTATTCATGCGTTAAGTCTTAAAGTCATTGGCTCTGCAGCTGTCACTTTTGATAGAAACCTGTAAATGAATACTAGTAAAACAGTTAACTGTTGTTAATGTTGATTGCAAAAAAACATAGCTTTGAATTAACTAAAAGGCCTTTCCTATGAAAATTGGGGCTAAGTGTACAGTCAAATTTTCATTGGAATGGCACATGTCAGCTGGAAATGTTACTAGATCTACTTTCACAAATTAATAGGTTAGGTCATTGGATCTGCAGCTGTCACTCTTGATAGGTTTTTTAAATACCTATAAAATAACAATAAATATAGTAAAACAATATTGGCCAAGAAGATTTATTTTTTGAATTTTCTAAGAGATCTTTTGTGTTAAATTTAGATTGAACGTTAACAATCTACAGATCACAAATTGCTTTCCATATTTTTGTATTCTCTTCCTCCATTATCAGAATTGAACCTTATTTTAGTTCACTACCCACATTCCGATCATTTAGTTGGTATAAGTAGCTTATTATAATATTCTTCCTTTTATCGTAAGCATTGGTTTACTTTGTGACTAAAAGATTATATTGACTTTTTATATAAGACCAATCTTTACAAAGATGTTTTTTACTATGATTTTTTAAGGCAGATAATTAAGTTATTTGTCAAATTATAAATTAATATAATGACACTTGGAGTCGATTGAGCTATACTCTTTGGGTCTAATGATTCTTCCTACTCCCCCACCTAAAAAAATCTCTCAATTTTTTTTCTCCCCTTGGTTTATTGGATCTTTAAAAATGAAAGTTAACACCAAGCTAGAAACTCTACTTTAAAATAGTTTGGCAATAAAATAGCGTTTTGCATGTGTATATATAGCTCTTATAAAAAAAGTTTTTTTACAAATCAATGTTGAGAACCATAACAAAAACACCATAAAAATAGGAGTGTGCGATTTTGGTTTTGACGAGTATCTATTGATGTTCAAATTATATCCTTAGGTTATGGTTTGTTTCAATATGGCTTAAATAATTAATGTGTTCAAAAATAATTCAAAATTCATAAGTAAGTAATTTGAATATTAAAGCTATATATCACCACATAGATTTTTGTATGGAAGTACACCTGTTCCATATTTGTATTCAACGTATCTACTTTACTGGGTCGAATTAAAACACAATGGTAGAACCCACGTTTATCATTTCATCAACTTGAATTTAACGGTTGGTTGGAAGTGACGATAAAAAGATAAGCGGGAATTAATGGTTTTATGATTGTCAAGGATGAAAAGTATAACGCTGATAAATGTACAGTGTGTATAATCTTTAATTTTAATCCTTTTCATACTATGTCAGCACTGTATGGCTTGCAGCTTTTTCAAAGTACAAAAGGTTTTAAAAAATAGTTTGGTCATTTTGAAATGAAGGGACACTTTATTTAAATATAAAATGGCTTTATGAAAAAGAAGTTAATAGCTAAACAAAGTAGCTTTAAGGTGTACATATCATTGAAATATATTATTTTAGATTAGCTTATCGTATAATATATTAACAAAACATGAGAAGATATAATATTAAAATATAATATAATAAAAAATTTATTCCAGACTAAAATTCGTTCGTCATGCATATTTAATAATTATTATGTAAATATCTTACTATAACTAGTTGTATAATTAATTATGTAATATAATTAAGACTACAACAATATTTATACAGGCTAAAAAAAATTGGTTTCATTGAATGCACCCTTCGTTCACTCTTAAGGTGGCCGCTTCTGTCAACAAGAAAGCACTAATTGGCGCTAGACCTTATGGCTTAAAATATAATGGTCTGTCGTTTTCTGAAACTACTTATATATTATGTCCAAGCTTATTTTCAATTTCACTCTTCACCTACAACCATCCTTTGTCATATCAATAAGGAGGGAAAATAAATCTACGAAACTTATTTTCTCAAGGTAAAGAGGAAAGCTCACTGCTAGTTTACAAATATCTTTAATATATTATGTCTTGAGATTATCAAAATGTTACTGTTTTGTTAGAGGAGGGCTGAATCTAGAGCCCTTTTTCATCAAGCCTAGTCTTATTACTCCTCAAAGATGCTTACCAAGTCGTTGAAAATGAAACAATACCACACTTTTAAAAAAAAATGTGTTAATCAAATTCAAAAGAAAGGGCTGTCAAGTAAAAAGAGCCCTGTTAGAATCTTTCGAGTTTATTTTGGCGTGAGCCATGTTTTGAAATAACGCATCATAGAATTAAATATTTCGTAATAGCTTAACGTCTACGCGGAAATTTCTCATTTACCGAGGCGGGCCTATTAAGGTAGGCAGTCTACCCTTGCATTATTCTTCTATGGCTTGGATCAAGGGTTGCCAAACGGTTGATCGTAAGCTACCAGTAGCTCATAAGAGAATTTTATTTTTCTATTTAAAATTTACAAAGAAGCTTATCGTTAAAGAGTGTTCCCACAAAATCAGGGTAAGTAAAGGCTCTTTGTCTTAAAGGAGAATACTCCAGCTCTGGTTCAAGTCATCCTCCGAGTGAAAGAGTTGTTCCGCTCTAGCAACCTGTGTGATTCATCATGTTCAGCTGAAGATGGAATACTAATAGAGGAGTATCGTCACATATGAACATGCATTAAAATGGGAGATAATTGCCCCTCAACTATATTTTTTATGTGAACGGAATGGATTGCCGTTCTTCTCAGTCAGTTACACATTTTCCCTTAACATTTGTCTATAATTTTGTTAAAGAATAAAAAATAAAAGTACTTATATTTTATAACATAAAAAAGTTCATTTTAGTACGAAACTTACTGATATTTTTATATTATTTTTCATTACAATTATGAATACAAACGACAAGCACGCCCGCCATTGATAAAAAATGTGACAGTGAATACTTTGTACAAGTTACAGTAGTTGTCAATACGTGATAGGGTAAGTTTTTAATATCGGAAACTAGCTAAAAAACTTGTAATTTTGAAAATAGATTTCATACTAAGTTTGAAAACCCTTGCCGTAGACCAGGGGTTTTCAAACACTTTGGACCCCGATCATCTCTTTAACTTATCAAAGATCCAGTAATAATAACGTATCGTTTCCTAGATATACTTTTGCTTTCTTTTGTCTAGTCACGTCATAAGTCATTATCATAGAACTGTTTCCAGCTTGTGGCCGGCTCTCTTTGGTAAAATGCCTACATCTCCCTCTGTCCTTCCACCGTTCTTCCTCTTCTATTCTCATCCACTCTCATCCTCTCACTTGCACACTTGCTGCTATCTGTTCCTTCAATCTCTTCCTTGGTCCTCCTTTGAGGTCTCTTCCCTACATACTTCATATCCATTAATCTTCTTGGAATCCTCTCCCCTTCCATCCTCATATGTGGCTAGATTCCTTAAATTCAAATTTTCCTCAAATAGTTATGTTATCACCACAAAAAAAAAATTTTCATACCAAGCAACCGACCGACCAGGTGGCAGCCGTCTTAAGATCCAGTAATAATAACGTATCGTTTCCTAGATATACTTTTGCTTTCTTTTGTCTAGTCACGTCATAAGTCATTATCATAAACTGTTTCCAGCTTGTGGCCGGCTCTCTTTGGTAAAATGCCTACATCTCCCTCTGTCCTTCCACCATTTTTCCTCTTCTATTCTCTTCCACTCTCATCCTCTCACTTGCACACTTGCTGCTATCTGTTCCTTTAATCTCTTCCTTGGTCCTCCTTTGAGGTCTCTTCCCTACATACTTCATATCCATTAATCTTCATGGAATCCTCTCCCCTTCCAACCTAGATTCCTTAAATTCAAAATTTCCTCAAATAGTTATGTTATCACCACAAAAAAAAACATTTTCATACCAAGCAACCGACCGACCAGGTGGCAGCCGTCGTTAACGATAATAGTTCCAACATTTCTGGGTATAGGGTGTCATGTGGTCAGCACAACGAAACCTCCGTCCATTAATTTCAGTTTTCTAGACTGGAGCCGCAACTTATTTACTCAAGTAACTCCTCATTTCTCCTCATGAGGCTGAGTTAAGGTGCGGGCTCACGCCATTCAATTTTCCTTATACATTTTAATACAAAACTATTTAATTATCTTATAATATTACCGAATATGGTGTAAAAAAGGAAATTATTTTCACGATCAAATATTATTTGAAAGAACTTGATGTATTGTTTGCGACCTATGAAGACTAAAAGATCAACTTTAAATAACAATGTAGATCTATTACACGATGGACTAAAAATTGCCACGAGACCGACCATTTGCAGAAAACCACCTTAGACTATGCGACCACTGATGCAAGTTACAAGACTCGTTGAAAAATGATGCACTATTTTATGTTTCGAAAAGATTCTGGCCCATCTTACGTAAGCCCTATTGATGCCTTTAAAAAAAGGAAGAACACTTATGGGCTTCTAGTCCTAGGTCATGGGATACCAATTCCTAGCTCCACCTTTCAGCCTTGCTTATCGCATTCGACCCATCACACCACTCAACACACAAACTCATTACCATAAAAGCCGAATCACTCATTGTATGTTAAGAGTCCTATGGCAAGTCCTTTTTATTGTTCTCTTTTATCTTTTATTTAAAAAAAACTTTTACGTTTACCCCTCTTATCTGGTTTCCCTTTTTAGAGGTAGTGGAGCAGCTGATTAGGTTTTCCTTTGATACATATCTGAATCTTGCACAAAACCCTCCACCAGAAAAGTTTTTTTGTACACACACATTAAGGGTAGTTTTTATACAACGTAAGGTGGTGTGAAAACTGTGAGATGTTAAGATTCCATTGAAAGGGCCAGGCGACTATTTAGTCTCTTTAGGGTGTGTCCTAATTTTAAATTCATAGTTCTATAGTTGCATGTTAATTTAGGTTCCGTTTGGATATATTTTAACAACTTTCAGTTTCATATACCTGTGAAAACTTTCTTTTTAAAAAACTAGTAAGAAAATCTAGTCAACGATGTTTCTAAAACAGTTTTTTGAAATGTTTTACCAATATCTTTGCTTTGTTTTCGATGTATAACCTCATTCAGTATTTACTGTACATCAATATTTTGTTTCTGTATGCAATCATATCTATTTTTAATCAATTGAAAATCAACACCTATACCTAATTAATTTTTTAATTAATTATATTTACAATGTGAATAGTACAGGATAGAGAAGGCACGATTAAGGTAGTATGGTCATGTGAGAAGAATGGAGAGGGAAAGAATGCCCAGGAGGATGTTGAAATATGGTGGTGAGGGGTAGGAGTCCGAGAGGAAGACCAAGGGACATATGGCTTAAAGGAGTAAGGAGGAGTGTGGAGGAGAGAGGAGAGTACTGGGCTAAGGTGGAGGGAGAGAGGTGGTGGGAGGAAAGGAGGCAGTGGAGAGGCAAACAGACCAAGTCATTGACTGGAAGCTGTTCATGATGATGAGGATGATGATGATGATGATGTGTACATTTCTGCAATGACTAATTATTTTACCCCCTCGGTGGCGTAGTTAGCTAACGCGCCAGTCGTGTTTAGCTCGACTGCTGAGGACGGAGAGATCGAGGTTCGAATCTCGGTCGGGTGAACTGAGGGTGGTTTTTCCTAAATGGTTTTCCACTCTCCCTCCACGCAAATGCGGGTTCACTTCCTCTAAATTCAACCTCCCCAATTCCTAACCCATTAGTGTAATTAGTACTTAAGCGTATAACCCGAACGGGTAGTAAGACGCGGTGCTAAGTATTATTATTACTAATTATTTTATACCATAACTTACTTACACTATGGCCAGTAACTAAAAATTTCATTGCCAAATTTACGAAAGTACGCCTCCTTGAGCTCCTTGAGCTAGTTCTATCCAGTCAACCTCATTACACCCTATCTCTTTCAGGTACATTCTAAGGTTGTCCTCCCACCTGCCTCTAGGGCTTTCCAATGGTCTCCTCCCCATAGGGTTTGCCAGTCAGTAACCTGAGGAAGGTTCTAGGATCGTCTATTTACGTTGCATGTCCTGCTCACCGTAATCTACCAAGCTTTTTTATCCTAACAATGTCTTGTGATGAGTGCATGGTATTTAACTCACTATTAATTAACCTCCTCCAATCCACATGACTTACACAAACTTAATTAATCATTGAAGAGATTCAACAAATAGTCCTTTGAAAGTCAATTCAGCAATGTGAAAAGGTAATGCCTCAATTTCTACAATTATTATAAAATAGTTTCTCCAGTGCATGAAATTGAATCCGTAACCTTTGGGATCTTTAGATCAGTAGACCAGGCATTTAGCCACTAAGCTAAAGCTGATTGACTCAACATACGAGGATAATTCTACCTTTTTGCTCAATTTTAATAGGAAGTATATTTTAGAAAATATAAACAAAGTTTCTTTGTGGCCAAATATACATCATTTTATAGATAGTTAAATATTTAATGTGATAGTACTCTTTTTACAGAAATGAATAATACTAATATTCCACTAAGTAAAAGAATATATGAAAACCAAAAAGTTAAAATAATAGTATTATCAAGAAAATTACAACTGTTTGAAAAAATATATATTTATATATAATTTAGCACTCCATCTTACTACATTGTTCAGGCTATATGTATATATACTAACTACGGTAATTAGTTATAAATGAGGAAGGTTGAGCTTAGAGGAAATGTACCTGCATTCACGTGGAGGGCGAATGGAAAACAATATTTTGGGAAATCCTCCCTCGGTACACCTGCCCGGGATTCGAACCCCGATCTTTCCGTCAGCAGTCTAGTCTAACATGAGAGTAATGCCTTGGGCCATGCCACCATCGAAGTGGGTTGAAAAATAGTTAGTAATATTATTGCTAATGTGTGGTTTAAAAATATGAAAGGAGTTCTTATAATAATAATGGTTATTTATATAATAAGTAGTTTTATTAAAATAATACATTTGGGGATTAATAATAAGGCTTATTAGTGTTATTTTATAGTTATTGATAATATTTATCAAAAGTGATATCTGCATAAAACATGAATTGACGTATGAATATGTGAAAGTAGATCGAATAACTTGTCCAGCTGGACATTCCTTTCAGATAGAAAGGAGCTTTCTTGAGGGTTATAGCATTTATTAAAACAATTAGCATATATTTATACTTAAAATCATGTGGCTTACAACTGTAATTGCCACATATAGTTTAAATATAAAGTAAAATAAAAATCAATGTCGGCTGTAAAAAAAAAATTATTCTAGATTTCTAAAAGTTCCTTTCCACCAGATTTCTTCTGTGTATCTTATTTTGTAGTCGAGGCCACGGAATAGGTAAGAGGGTAAGCAGGTAAGCAGCAAGCATGTTTTTATCAATATCAGAGTGACCGGAATCACGTGACGTCCACTCGTCACGCATATCAAACAGAAGAGTTCTAAGAACCGGCTTTACAAGGGAAAAGTTGACAAGTTTTTTTTATATTAACGAAGTGAAAAATTGTGGCATTGAATAGAAGGGAGCCAAGACGTATTTTAGGGAAGAGGGGGAGTGGGCTACGAAACCGGAAGTCGGTAGTTTTTTTTCGCCCCGCCCCTTCTACTTCTGTGTTGGCGAAAGCGAAGGAGGTGGAGAGGATATTTCTGAGAGGATATTATCACGCTATCAAACGCGCACTCACGTATATTTCCCATATAGGAGGGGGAAGGGGATGTAACTAAACTAAAGTCGTTTCGTAAGAAATACAAGCCCCTCCTTAACTCTAATTCACGTCTAAAAATAATAATTCTTGTAGTTTTATTTATTTTAATCATGCTCCTCCCTTTTAACCGCCATTCAGCTTTTGTATAAAACATTTAAGGGTGAGTTTCACACCAACCCAGCCCCGTGCAGTCATGTTCAGTCTAGTCGAATCACATCTGTCAACGGGTTTCATATCAAATCAGTCGTTGAGCTGAATAGACTGGGAGGAATTGATACCTTTATTTTATTCAATGAACTAGCTTTGTACAAGATGGATGGGGATGTAGCTACGTTCATTATTCTTCGTAGGATTAACCGTAGAAAAAAAAAAAGATGGGACCATTATACTAGACCAGCGGTTCCTAAAGTGTGCTCAGCGAGGAGAATGGACAGAAAAATAAATAAAATAAATGTAACGAGATCTCAAAACTGTGTTTTTTTTGCGGCCATTAACTGTGTTTAGGTACAGTAAGTATTGGGTATAAATTATTCAGCTCTAGCAGCGTGCTGTGAATCAGTGTAAATAGCAAGTATTATAAAGCCGAAGTGCATATTAATTGTCATGCGTCAACTCAGTCAGCTTTTGCCGTCCGCACCTTCTTGGAACTGGGTAAAACCTATAAAACGTCGGCGAAGCACACAGACAGCGCATGTCAAAACCAAAAGGATACCGGACTGTGACAGCTAGCCCCGTCTCTATTAGAACTTCGCCGCCACGCTTTCAGATACGATGGTTAGCTTCGACAACTTTCCAGAATTTTTTGGGAATACTGTTGTAATTCGGTTTAGTAACTATGTAGGTGCTAGGTGAAAATATTGTCGCCCTTATGCCTAAGACACGTGTGTGCAAAATTGGTGTTTTGATTAAATTATATTTAAAGCTCCAATTTTCAATCACTCTCAAAGGGAAATATTAAGTTTAGGCTATATCAAAATTTAAGCTATTTAGAATTCTAAAAAATAATTCGTGCCTTTTCTATGCAATAATATATCGACTAACAACTTTAAAAATGCAGTTAGGTTAAAATAGCAAAAAACGCACTAAGGTACCTTTGGCATTAGGGAAACGATAGTGCTCCGTGAGGAATTTCTCTAATTTAAAAGTGCTCCACGATTCAAAAAGTTTGGGAACCGCTGTACTATATGTCCGGTTCTTTCAACCGTTTCCTGATTTTACTCGTTTACTAAAATAACATATGTATTTCGATGCTTCGGATGATTTGAATCGAAGGCCTATATTTCACTATGGTCTTTAAAAAAAATACTAAGATTGTCAATATCCATTATTAGTTACAATATCAAAACAAAAAAAGTATGAAAAATTTGACCGAAATGAAACTGTGACCGTGGTGAAGTAAACACAAGACGCTTGTAATTATGTAACTATGTAATTATCTGGTACGACACCTAATTTCCATTCATAAGACCTGATGAGGGCGAAACGCCGAGACATGTATTCGTCCAAGACCGTCGATTACTTATCATCGAATTCAATAAGGAAAAGAGATACAAATTAAATCAGATAAGGAACGTCAAATTTTTTATCACAAATTATATACAATAAAGTTTGTTTAGATATAGCATAGTTTGTTTGTACATCGTATTCTGTTTATATCATTGTATATTTCTAACAATATTTAGCACCACGTCTTACTACTCATTCGGGTTGTATCTTGTGTAAATATATATATATATATATATATACATATGCACACAAGCATACAACCCAAATGGGTAGTAAGACGTGGTGCTAAGTATTACTAAACATATACAATGATATAAACAGAATACGATGTATAAACAAACTATGCTATATATATATAAAACTGTCATGATACATACATATATATGTACAGTAGCCCCATGGCTTCTTTGGTGCTGACTGACAGCTCACAGCTGACGGCTTTGAAAAGCTACCAGACCAATTTATGTATCCCTACGCCGAACCATATGATCTGCAAAAAACATGTGTTTAGCAGCTGTCACTTCTGACAGTCAAAATTTAGGTATATACCTAAATGTTGACTGTCAGAAGTCAGCTGTGAACTGTCAGTCAAGCCATGGGGCTACTATATTAATGTATCATGGCTGTTTTATATATGTAAACATATTATCTAGCATAGTTTGTATGTCATCATTATAAACATATATCGAAAAAGATCATACAAACAGTATTTCTAGATATATTATACAACCCTTTCAGCGGCAGACATCACACCCTGCGGATATTGTTTCCAAGGGGTGAGTAAATCTTGATTGAATGGAAGGGAAAATGGGTTCTTCTGGCAGCGGATCTCAAAATAAGGTATGTGATCTTGGCAAGGCTGGAGAGAAATGAGGGGGTTACAAGGGACTTGAAAGAAGATGATTTGGAGGAGGCTAGTGGGGTGGGATTCATGGGATGTGTTTAAAAAAAAAAAAAGTTAAGAGAGGTTGGTGTCTGTAAGGTTTTTCCATCCTATCAAGTCTTTAAACCCCTGTGAATCCATCTAACATGTGACATTTCATGACCTGAATCTGAAATTCTTCCTGATACTGTAGTTGTCTTGGCCTACAACGTATACTTCCAACATATATGTGCTTTTATACACATGCACATCCATTTTAATATATTTATACACATTACATGAGTTTTATATGTTGTACTAGTGGATCATTGCAGCGATGCGTTCATATTATTGCACTAAAATGTATTCTAGATTTTTTATTGGGAAAAAATATCTATAATAAGACCTCAATTGACTTTCTAATTAAAAGTGAACTCATCAAAGGCTATCAAATTACATCATTGTTTAATTTGAATCAAAACTTATATTTCCCCTCTTCCGTCCACGATGAGAAATTTAAGACGACCCCTCTCCCAACTCTTTATCTACTCGTTGCATTGAACCACTTAAGTAAGAATTATTAAGCTGTTTTTATTTTTAACCAAAGATAAATATTTTATATACCGATATACAATATGCAAATAATTGTTTCCATGGTGATGTAAATAAAAAATGATTGTACAGCTTAGCCGTTGCCCACATAGAATGAAAATATGGAAAATTCGCAAGGAAAATTTAGTTCTAGTTTTAGGCTGATATTTTTGCTGGCATCCTGGACCCCTACCTATAAAATGACTTCCT
>CABFWB010006744.1:0-30422 GCA_902151455.1 Timema bartmani
TACGATACTTTAAAGAAAAATACCTTCATCCATGACTTTTTAAATATATGAGAGAAGTCCAAAAATCAACTACATTACAAGTACAACTTTCACGTAGATTTTTCAAATAATTAATATAATTTTGTAAATTTAACGTTAAACGACCATACAAACTAATCTGCGCTAATCTCTATTTATGTTTCTAAGACTCACTAACGAAACTTTTGGCTTTATGATTCTTTTTCAGATTAAGTATAATGTATGACTAGATATAAGTGCTATTATTCCTTAAATAATAATGATGCTTTAAAGAATGATTGTTTAATTCGTGGTAGGTCAAATAAAAAAATGCACCAATAATTTTAAATTTTTCTCCGCAAAAATAGCAGATTTGTTTGATAATAATATTGTAGTGTTTTTCATTTAGCTTATCAAATAATAAAATTGGTTAAATTATTCAAACAACACTTGAGATATCTAAGGAAAAAACTTTAATAGCCAGTAGAATTCTAAATGATGAGCTAATTTCAAAACCCAGGCTTTTTTTTAACTATAAGGTATGTATACTGTAATTACTACAACAATACAAATGTATCCTAAGAATCCTTTGGGTCAAAAGCTTAATTGGTGATGAATATTTAAATGATTTGAGAACATTTGACTCTCTTTTTTTGAAACTAAGAATTCGGAGAGTGACACTTATCTATACAAGGTACCGAATCAGATGTATTCATATGCTATATGTATAACAGGTGTAAAAACAATAGTAATACATTTGAAATTCATAAAACTGTTTGTTGCATTGATGACGAAAACACATTTACAAAGAAATAATTATATTTGTTTCAAAAATGAGCATTACAGCTACAATTAATAATTAGTTATAATAGTTAATAGTAATGCCCATATCCACCATATCCCAATCCATGTCCGCTATACCCCAATCCATACCCGCCGTATCCCAGTCCATGTACTCCGTATCCCAGTCCGTTACCGTAGTTCCCGTGGTAGGAAACTGTAGATACGGCCGGCGCAGCTACGATGACCTTGGAATAGGCGAGTGGAGCTGCGTAGGAGAGACTGTGCTGGTTGCTGTAACTGTGGGCAGGACCGTAACTAAGAGCTGGGACGTAGCCGTAGCCTATACCCGCCAATCCGCGCTTCGTAACCATCTTCTCTCCTTCCTGGGCTGCGCATGCGCACACCATAGCAGAGATGATGGTGACTAGCTAAGAGAGAAATAGATATATTCAGACCTCGTTCATTGACATCCAGACTTAAAATGTCACTAATTTCAGAGGAGATAACTGTAGGCTCTAGTACAATTGCATAGTTCCCTTTACCACCATTTATATTTATAAAACGAAGCGTTTGTTTGCTTGTTTGTTTGTTTGTTTGTTTGTTTGTTTGTCTGAATGTCATGAGCGTTATGCGATATCTACCGCACGCAGAGGGATGACATTTAAAAACTAGTAGCCACTGTGCACAAACAAGTGCTCCTAGAAGTTGTAGTTTTAAATATTTTATTTTATTTTTTCCAAATGTATTAAAAACTAGTTATGAAGATATAAAATGAAGAGATTTTTTTCCCTCTGTTTGAAGAAAGAAAAGCGTTGCTCGGAGTAGCCATGCAATGAATTGCGTGGTTTCCCCGAGCAACACCGGGTACTTCTGCTGGTTGAAATATAGATTTGACTGATATTATAGAAACTATTGAATGTACTTCATATTAATTGTATTATCATGCTTTGAAATAAAAAATACTTAATAAGATTATAACAATCAATGCTCGTATTAGAACGGTTGTACGTTTTAAAGGTTTGAAAATAGTTTCTGTTTGGAAATATCCGTTCTTGTTATTTCTAATACAAGGGTAGTTGCAGATTTATGTCATGTTACGAGACAATAATTATTAGAGTGTGGTTTCCATGCAACGTGTATCTGGCAGTTGCAACTAATACTAAATCTATTGTCATATAATCAAACGTCAAATCATATATTCTACAGCTTTCCCTTTTGATAGACGATGTCAATGCTGATAAAATAATGGCAATAATAAATAGTAATTTTAGTTTATAGGCATACGTTTGTACACAGGAACTATTTAACGGCTTTATAATATAGTCTATGGTGTAACAATGAGGTTGATTTGAAGAAATGTTTCCGTATTCACATGGAGAGAGGATTAGAATGCCACGGTGATAAATCATACGTGGAAAATAAAACCCAGTGTAGCTGGTCAAGATTTGAACCTCTTATCCTCCCCCTCATCAATCCAGTATATTGCGAGCCCGATGCCTTATTTTTTCATACTTTTTTCTAGTTTGCGAGTGATTTCAAATTCCCTCACAACAGTAAATGCAGCAGTCTGCTTGTATCTCGCTTTTTAGACGTATACTACTGACTGAGTCAGATGGTTTTGACATCGTATTGGTTTTTATCAAGCAGATGTTGTTGCGCACAGCCGAGAAAGCTGAAACTGTTTCTAACTAAGCTGAGCGGACAACTCCAATGAGGCTAAAATGTTGTGATTGGTTTAGAGCTCCTAATTTTACTAAATTCATTCTCTGTTCTTGTTTATTGGTGAAAGTGTGAATTCACATTATAAGCCTACCATCGTACCACGATTCCACTTTAGACAGACCCACTTGTTGAAATTTATTTCCGCCTTATACCACTTTTATGATTATAACGATTGTTTGTCGTCATGAAACAATTGGAATAGTTTATATTGACCTGCACCATCAAGTTTGACTGGCACTCTCAGTCCTCACTCAGGAAGGAGGGGTTTGGTTCGAATCTCAATCTGGGGTTGGTTTTTGACATCTGTAATTTTCACTGTGGTGTTCCTATCCTCTCTCAAACATAGTTCTGGTCCATTTCCATAAAATTTAATTTTATTATCCTATGTAATTAAACTGGTATTAGTAGTAGCTAGTAGTTGGCTGTCAGTAGCGCGTATGCCTACTTTTATAAGGAATATGATTTCTATACCCAACATGGGACACAGGCTAAATATTTATCATTGGAAAAATCAGGGTTGTCTTAATTTCCCCTTTATTTGAGATGGATTGCCAGACTGTGTGTTTTTTCTGGTCTAAAATTAAGCTAGTCTGTAAGCCATGTTCTGACAGAATCAACGTATTTAGAACGTGTATGTTAAATACCGTTAAGAAAAAATCTAAAAGTAATTTAAATTATAGATATGTATGTCTATAAACTTTTTTTATTTATTTAAATAAACCCGTTGATTAAATATATGAAAAGCTTTAAAGTTTAAATCATATCAAGCACCTGGCATTGAATCAGTAGGCAACTTCTTTGACAGCTACGGTGAACTGGGTTGTCTAACTTTATATTTGGTTGTAAAAGTTGCTTCTTAACTTCACCGCCAGTTAATACCCGTACGGGTTATACGCATACATTAACTATGCTAGTGAATTAGGGATGATGAAGGTAGAACTTTAGAGGAAATGAACACATGTTTGCTTGGAGAGAGAGAGTGGGAAACCAATTAGAGAAAAATACCCTCAGTACAACCGACCGGAATTCGAATCTCGATCTCGACATCACCAATGATCCAGTCTAATACAAGATTTACGCGTTAGACCTGTGGTCAGCAATCTGCGGCACGCGGGCTAGATCCAGCCTGCCTAGTGGTTTTATCTGCGGCCCACAAAATATTTTGCAAACATCCGATTATTGTGTTCATAAAAATAAACTAATACCTAGTTAATATTATGATAAATACAAAGTTGAAATTTTTTGCTTGGAAGTTTTTTCAAACAAGCCCACCAATTTTATTTTAAACTGATCCACCAAACTTTTTTCAAAACCTATAAAAAAAATGGCGTTAGACCATGCAGAAACCAAACCTAAAGGGGTTTCACAGTAAAACAAATTGACTGCCGTTGCTGTATCTGTTCTTTAGTTAAGTTAATTTTATGTCGAATGTTGTTTATTTAATCAACATGTTCAGTAAATGCTTACTAAATGCCCTTTTAAATAAAAGTTAAATTAATGTAATCAATTTTTTAACTAAAAATACTTGTAATTGTAATTATAAATAATAAATACATCTTACCACAAATTTCATGTTTTATTGACGCTCTTCACTTTGTCTTGAAGACTGATACCTAACTGAATCGTACCTGTCTTATTTATACTGAAGAGATTTCCTTTTTTCGAGAATTTCCGTTTGATGTTGACTGTCTTGTCTCTATTTGCTGCCTTTTTATCATTTTCTTTCCGGCACGCAGCTCTAAAGACGGAAACTACTTCCTTGGCGTCAATGTCGTACGTTTTGAAATCATGATTGGTCAAACCACTGATCAGTAATGTGATTGTTTATCTGACGTAAGTACTCACGCACCTATTTTTTAGAAAGTGAGCTAATATTAATAAATTGATATTCATATCATAATACTTGACACATCAAAGTAAATTGTGTAACTATCAGATACCGTTCTACTTTATTCTTAACATATATAAACTTGAAAATTTTTGAACGTACTTTATAAAAACAGATCAATGGTTGTTACAATAAGTTAATAAAACCTCAAAGTGAGTTAAGAGATATTTTATTGTAGACGATTGAAAAAGAAAAAATGTTTTGAAGAATAATATTAGATAAATATAATTAAAAGAAATATTAGAATTTTATTAAAGATTAAATCTTATGTCATGTATGATCAATTATGTGTACAACCACTCCTCAATGATACTAATTATTTTTTAAAATTATAAATCAAAATAGTAATAATTAGGAGGGTTATAAAAGTTCAAGATTCTGCTAAAATAATTCAATAGTTAAATTATTATATGAGTTGGTCAAGGATCCGTCAATTTTGATAAAGAATAAACAAATAAACCTAAGAAAGACAATTCCACTAAACCTTAATAAAAAGTTTAGCAATTAGAAAATAATACCAAGATGATAATATACAATAAAATATCTCTTAACTTACTTTTGAGGTTTTATTATTATTATTATTATTATTATTATTATTATTATTATTATTATTATTATTATTATTATTATTATTATTATTAAGCACCGCGTCTTACTACCCGAGGTTTTATTAACTTATTGTAACAACCATTGATCTGTTTTTATAAAGTACTTTCCTTACAAAAATTTTCAATTTACATTTCTCCTTACTAAAGTTAAAATGAATATATCTACAATGTATAAACTTTTATTTATCTAGCATTATTTTTCCTTTCCACGCGTGTTCTTATAGGATGGCATCCATCGTAGGTGAGGTGGTATCTGACAGTTAGGAAAAGTTAACAACTATCCATTCACCAAACCAAATGACCTGTAAGACAATAATTTGTTGATTTTTTGTTACTTATGTCAGTCAAAACTTTCACACAATCAAACAATTCGTTTTTAAATTATTAACAGTTTTTACACTATTCAAACATGAGTTTATGGAAATAGCCGTTTATATGTTTCTTTTTTTTAAAAAGTGACGTGAGCTTATGGATCACAAATTGCTTTTCAAATGAGAGCCTCTAAATTCAGCCTACTCTTTTGAAATCAAGATGGCGAACCAGATGAAACAAGAGCGGTTGATGACGTCATATAAACCATTGTTTATTTTAATTGTTATGTTGCTGCTAGATAGGCGATAATTTATGCCTCAATCTTTAGCTATGTACTCACAAAACTAATAAATTGCCCTTAATATAATCTTTAGTTTTTATATTCGTTAATTTTAAGACCCTTTTATCTGCATTTACAAAGTTAAATTTTTCCACGATGTCGAGAAGTATTTTATCTATAAGTTTAGAAATATTGAGGTCCCCTCCATTTCCCAATACCTGATTTTTACTTACAATCTTTACAACTTATATTTTATGTGGGTTGTCCTTTTGCATACTTTTAAAATAAAAATGCCCATACTACATACAGTTGCAAGACAAAGAAACAACATACAGCACGTAGAAATAAATAACCTTAGGTTTGAAAGGGTCGATAGTGTCAGCTACCTAGGAGTGAATACTAACCAATACAATGATCTAGAACAAGACATATTAACAAGAATACAAACAGGTACAAAAGTTTGCATGCACTTCACTCAATGATCAAATCAAAACTGTTATCAAACAAAACCAAATCCAGGATATACCAAACTATCGTCAGACCAATAGTAACATACGACAGTGAAACTTGAGAACCGCAAGAACATTTGAAAATAGGGTGCTGAGTAGAATACTTGGATCAATAAGAGAAGTGAATGAATGGAAGATCAGAGAAGGGTACACAGAACAGGACATAATATCAGTCATTAGGAGCAGAAGACTAGCGTGGTTTGGCCATGTCCAAAGAAGAGGATATAGCTTGATAAAGGATGTAAGTGGAGGAAGACTGAAGGTAAATGATCACTGGACAGACCAAGAAACAGATGGAGAGATGACGTAAGGAAGGACAAGTAGCAGGCAGGGGTGGAAGAGACAATGACAAGTAACAGACAGGGGTGTAAGAGACAATGACAAGTAACAGACAGGGGTGTAAGAGACAATGACAAGTAACAGGCAGGGGTGGAAGAGGCAAGGACAAGTAACAGTCAGGGATGGAAGGTGGTTGTGTGTGGGCTGAGGACTGGCCACAGTTTTAATGGTCACACAAGTAAGAAAGTAAACATACCAAAAGTATGTATTTATTTTAGGTATTTAATGTACAGTTTCTAAACTTACTAATTATATCAGCATACGAGAATTTCTGGGAACGAGCGTGAAAAGGTATTTTCACATACTTATCAGGGTCCTTTTACATTTCATAATCGACATGGGACAAACGGCTTTACTTCCCTTCTGAAGGAAGATGTGCACTCAAGAAAAATCCGTTGATCCTGGCTAGGTTTGAACCCACGAACTTCGGCGTCTGAGGCGAGCACTTTACCCCAAGATCACCGAGGTCGACGCCGAAAAGTAGAGTTTCTAATAATTTTGTAGATATGTCAAGCTACTCCCCCAATCCCCCTCATCTTCAGATCCCACTTTCCCATTTTGTAATTTTAAGAATGATTTGTTTATCTCTTATGGTTTTTATGTGTCAAATTTCAACTTGTAGTCGCATCTAAAATAGTGTTCTATATTATTTATAAATATTTCTAACTCTTCCACCTCCTCGGCTTCAATTTTGAAATTTAATATGTATCAGACGTCATTCAGCTATTTAGAAAGGTATATTTACTTACATTCAAAAATTAAATTTTTTACCCCACCAAAATGTGTTTTTATATTAGCTTTCAAAATTTAGAGGAGACCCGCCCTCCTCATTTTCCGCTCCCTCATTTAGAAATTTCCGAATTTCTAGAGCTTTATGGCCGTTTGATGTGGTTCTTATATCCCCCTGGCAAATGGAAATATTCCACCACTTAAAATTAGTATATTCTTTTAGTTTTGGAAATTTTAGAACCCCCATTTTACCAGCCCCCTTTTAGAAACCTCAAATATTTAAAATGTGTTTCGTTATTTGAAATAATCTCTTTACATTCCTGACAAATTTAAATTTTCTACATCACTTATTTTAACTTATTCATTTCCTCCACCGTTCTCCCCTCTCCTTGACGATTTCCTGAAGTTTCATTTTAAAATTTTAGATTTTCATCGTAATTTGAAGTGATCCCTTTACCTTCTCTCAAAAGGTGTTCTTTATAATACACAGAGAACTAGTTTTGTTTACTAGTTTTGTAATATGCAAACCCATGGGGGGTGTTTTTTCCTGGAAACGCGGTGGGGAGAACAAATTGAGACACTAGTGAATGCTTATACTGTGTATCTCATTATTTGTCGAGATCCTTTGATTTTTTCAAGTGTATTTTCAAGACGGTCGTCGCACATAGCCATTGTTGATTATTTAATGAGAAAAAGGCTACAAAGTTTATTGTAATACTAGATAATATTACATTTTTTTAATGTAGTTTGTCTATATTTCTTAGTTGTATAATATATTAGATTTAATATGTTTGAAAATCGGGTGCTTAGAAATATATTTGGCCCAAAAAGATATGAGGATACTAGAGATTGGAGGAGGCTACATAATGATGAGTTGCATAACTCATCACTAGCCTTTGTCAAGATAGTTAAATCTCGTAGATTATTGTGGACAGGACATGCAGCGTGAATGGAAGAATCCATAGTATGATTTTGGTAGGAAGAACAGTATAAGTTAGTTATTAAGTTACTAAAACCATTTTAGTATATTTATGCATCAAGTCATGTTATCTCCATCTGTCCCTTTATTACCAATACCTATAGTATAACACAAATAATATAGTAACACGCTATCAATGTTGGCCGATAATAAATATGTTTAATTTTCTTTACAGTTCTTCCAACCAAAATCAGGGTGTAGAACCATGTTGAGTACTTACTGGCAAACCAATGGGAGGACCTGGACGCTGATGGGAGTATAAGATTATAATGGACCTGAAAGAGATAGAGTGTAATGAGGTGGACTGGATAGAACTAGTTCAATATAGGGATAGGGTGTAATGAGATTGACTGTATAGAACTATCTCAAGATAGGGATATGGTGTAATGAGGTTGACTGGATAGAACTAGCTCAATATAGGGATAGGGTGTAATGAGATTGACTGTATAGAACTATCTCAAGATAGGGATAGAGTGTATTGAGGTTGACTGGATAGAACTAGCTCAATATAGGGATAGGGTGTAATGAGGTTGACTGGATAGAACTCGCTCAATATAGGGATAGGGTGTAATGAGATTGACTGGATAGAACTAGCTCAAGATAAGACTAAGTGGCTTTCTTTTGTAAACGTGGCAATGAACTTTCGAGTTCCTTATGGCAATATGTTTACGTGACTTTTATAAGACTTACATTTCCTCTTTCACGGCTTTGTTTAGCTTACTACATGGTCTACAGTCTACAGTTCATAACACCTGTACATGAGAAAAGGTATATGTTGTTTTCTTTTTGTGAAGTACTGGAATATAAACAATGGCTATTCCCTCGGTCCAAAAGGGGTGCACGACTGATGACAGTTTGGGTAACACTGGTGAAATGCAATATACTAAATCTCCGGTAAAAGGGAAGTCGAGGTTTGAATCTCAGCTGGGAGCAGTGGAGGTGAGTTTTACACCTGTGAGTTAGCGATGAGATTGTTTCATCCTCTTTACATGCTCATACAAGTGCACTTGCTTAAGTTAATTCCCTCATCCTTGCCCTGTTAATTAGGTCGTTAAATAATCTTTATATAAACCGAAGAGTAAAAATATGTAGGTAAAATCAAGGGCTCATCCCGAGTACACCTTACTAACGTAGGCTGACAGCTAACCTTCTTTAATATAGTTTGCCGGCAACGAGGAGGTCAGAGTACAAATCACGGCTGCATATACATAGATTTTTTTTTCTAAATGGCTTTCTGCTCTCTCCACGATAATTGTGGTACATTTCTCTAAAATTCAGGGGTTTTCAACCTTTTTATGCCCAAGGGCCGAATTTTCTGTCTATTGTTGGCTCGTGGGCCCCAATACCGATAATATTAGCACTGAACAGTCTTAATATATAATTTTTCTTTTGGTGTCCCGAATGTCTCAGCTATGATGAGCGAACGCGAACACTCCCGACTATGTCCGAATATTCCCGACTATGTTCGAACACTCCCGACTATGTACAAACACTTCTGAATATGTCCGAACACTCCCGACTACGTTCGAACACTCCCGAATATGTCCGAACCCTACCGATTTTGTACAAACACTCCTGAATATGTCCGAACCCTACCGACTATGTACAAACACTTCTGAATATTATGTCCGAACACTCCCGACTACGTTCGAACACTCCCGAATATGTCCGAACCCTACTGACTTTGTACAAACACTTATGAATATGTCCGAACCCTACCGACTTTGTACAAACACTTATGAATATGTCCGAACCCTACCGACTATGTACAAACACTCCCGACTATGTACGAACACTCCCGAATATGTTCGATCACTCCCAAAATAGTACTCTCTCCCTTGTCTACTAAGAGCTCAAGGTAAATTTGTATAAAAACGTAACATTTTTCTTCGTGTATAAAACAAAAATTTTAAAATAAGTATTTATTTTTATCTATTTAATTTAGTGAAATATAGCTCTTTATTCGTCATTTTTTCTCTGGAATTTTTTTTTATAATTTTCATGAGCTGGTGGGCCGCCAAAAATATGTTAAAGTGGTCCGCGGGTTGAACACCCCTGCTCTAAACTCTACCTTCTTCATAGCTACCCTATTAGTGTAAATGTGCTCACATCCCAGACGGGTAGTAAACACGTGTTGTTAAAATTAAATATCAGCTGATATAATCCGGTGGGTACATGGTCTAAGCCGTCACTCTCGCAAAAAACTGGACGCCAGTGACAACGAGATCTGTGATCAAATCCCAGTCGCGTGTACTGAGGTTGGTTCCCCCTAAATTCAACCTAATCCCTAGTGTAATAATTACATATCATACATATAAACTTGGAAGATAGTAAGACGCGGAGCTAAAAAAAAAGTATCAGCTGATATGACGCACGTCCGGAATGTAACCCAGGCCATCACCGACAAAGAACACTCCACCAGGTACTAATAAACCACTGCCACTGGTTTATAAATGACTGGTCTTGCCGACAAACCGTAATTACCAGTCCTGGAACCTGTCTGCTAAACAGTCAGCCTCACGCTCAATTAGTGATAACAAGGTCTCATAACCTGGCTCGAGCAAGTGATTTAAGCGCCACATCACTTAAAAAACCGGTGACGCCTAAGATTAGGTATGATAGAAACAAATTACGGTACAATTTACGTAGGACAGCTAGACAGAACAGTTACTATATATACTTTAATATATTCATACGTCAGGACATGTGATCTACAGCGTTCACTTTTGATAGATATTATAAATAGTCTAGTTTTCATAGAAAGGACTTTTATAAAATACAAAAGTATTGAGGAAATCGATCAAAAGGTACAGCTTCAGATCACATGACCCGACGTATGAATATGTGAAAGTAGATCTAATAGTTCTCTAGCTTTCAGATAAGGTTCTTCCTAAAAAATTGGAATGTATCTAAAAAAGGACACTAATAATAAAATAAAATGGTATCAGTATTGACAGCAAAAAATTTGTTTATATTTTCCAAGCCTGGCTGCTTACCAAAATATCATAAGAAGGCTACTTCACCACCAAAATTCAGATGGAAATAGGTTTATTATTATTATTAATATTATTTATGTTGTCAACGTCCCTTTTTATCAACTAATACAAAGCTTACAGCAATTAATAAGGTATTAGTGGACAGGATTTTTTACCGACTTCTGACTTAAATCAGCCTGTCAAAGACAGGCTTAAAACTGGCTATTATTATTATTATTATTATTATTATTATTATTATTTTCAAAGCCAAGGTGGTTGACATATTACAAAATAGAGAGAATGAGAGGATATTGTAAAAAAATATAAACCTGCATTTGAATGAAGACTGGAGCGAGAATGAGAAAACCATGTGTGGAAAACTACGCTTAGCGTAACTGGCTGGGATCCTAACCTCAACTTACCCATCTCCTGGTAATCCAATATATTGTGAGACTGACGTCTTAGACCGTGTGAACAATGGTTTGAGTATGGAAATATGGAATTAGTTTCTATAGTGTGTGTGTATTAATCATCATCATCATCATGAAGTTTCCAGACACTGGCCAGGTCTGTTTGGAACATAAGCCTCCCCACACTCCGTTCAGCTACCTTTCCCTTGGTCTTCGTCTTGGTCTCATATTCCTCCTCCCCTTCTCTCCCCATTTAAATACTAAACACCTTCTTTGGTATCTCCTCCCCATTCTCCTCACATGGCCGTATCATACATAATTATATATTAATAAACAAAATAAAGAGGACCATTTTATCTGCACAAGGTATGAAACTATTTTAATCACATAACTGAAAATCTCCGTACACTTAGGCATTATGAGTGTGTGAATATGTATTTGTATCACTACTGCCCCCCATAGGTCTACTATCCGTCAAACTTAGGTTATCTTCAGATCCTCAAGTTTGAAGGATTGGAGACAAGAGGAACTAAACAAATTGTAAAAGTGGGATAGTTATTTTTAATGTGATAGCTTTAGCACATCTTTCTATTAGCACCACGTATTACTACCCATTCGGGTTGTACACTTATGTACTAATTACACTAATGTATTAGGGATTAGGGAGGTTAGATTTATAGGAAGTGTACCCGCATTTGTTTGGAGAGACAGAGTTGAAAACCACCCTCAGTACACCCAACAGAGATTCTACCCTCGATCTCCCCTTCATCGGCAGTCTAGTCTACTGCGAAAGTAGCGCATTAGACCATACGGTCACCCAGGCGGGTTTGCACAAAATTGATTCACTTGACCGATTACCACCAAATATAGTAAGACACCACCAGCAGCTTCTATTTTTGAATCTCACTTTGTGCCATCATGCTGCAACCAAGGGTAATCAAAGTTAAAAAACTATTTTGGAATGTTTTGCACTCAGAAATAATCAAAAAATGTTTAATCAGACTTATTATTATTATTACATTAATAAGAGTCTAAAATACAATGAAATGATGCAAGACCTAAAATGAAATAAAAATGCAACTTGTATTGTAAAAATGTTGTTACAGTCATGAAAAATAAATTACTAGCCACATTTTCATATATTTTATTTTTATTGTTTAGGAAAGATTTAAGACTGACATACAAAATTATCAAATCAAAATGTAATAAATAAAAAATACATATTACCAATTTCATTTTGTTTATGTAATGCGGAGTCAGAATCAGAGTCGGAAGCAATTCTGCGTTGGGTTGCGAGCAATTTTGGGTGGGGTCAGAATCTTGAGTCAATAAAAATATACCAACGCCGGCTTCAAAATAAAAACTTATAGTATTATAATAATATATTATGATTAATATATCATTTTAATTTATTTTTTTATTCTTTAGGAACAATATATTTTGTAATTTTGATTGATAAATTTACTCAAATATAAATTCCCAATGCCAAAGAAGCTTCCCACGACGTCATATGTATTGGATAATTTTACTGTAGTATATTTTTTATTACTAATTAAAATACTTCAGCCATTTCTGAAGTCAGAGTCAAAGGCTTGGCGCACCGACTTCACAGCCCTAGATAAATACAGGATCATTAAAAACAAATACAAATTATTTAAAAAGCAAAACAAAAATATTTATAAAAGATGGAACTTTAAAAGTGAGATAAATGAACATAAAAAATTATAGCATTTAAAAAATTTATATAAAACTACAAATATTATTAAAATATGTTTATATGATAAACATAGAAAAACTGCATATAACATTATTACTGGTACTAAGAAAATATATTACTATGACAAAATACTTAAGTTAAGTTAATATAATTATAAAATAGGCTTAAAGGCTGGACCCTGGATCTGAAATTTAAGGTCTAGAGCTCACAAACCTTCACAGGGAGCCAGTGGCCGGGTTGTTTAAAATCATTCACTTGGCTGCTGTTGAGGGTGCGAATCCTGGCTGGGTGGTTTAAAAGTGTTTCCCCACACTTGATTTATCTGTTATCTTTCAGCGGTAATGGGGGCGCACTTTGTATAAACAACTTTCTTGTGCCTACACTTGAATTAAACAGTGTGCCCCCCCTCTATCCCCCCCAATCACATTTTTCTATCGGTTCAGGCTACACACATTTAACCAAAAAAATTGAGTAGGGATGAGGAAGATAGAATTTAAAGGAAATGTACTCGCATTTGTGAAATGTATCTATAAAGGACAAAGGTGGTGTCTCGGAAAGCAGTATAAGTCCTTGATAACACAGAGAAAGCAGTGTTTTCATTCAAGATATGAGGCACGATTTATATATAAATGATTATGTTATTTCATAAGTAGAGTAAATAACAGGCATGTGGAGTTAAAGTCATGAAGTCATGAGTCAAAAGCAACTTTGGATGGAGTCGGAGTTTATAAAAGTGTACCAACTCTGACTCGGCTTTAAAATAAAAACTTATATTATCATAACAATATTTGGTAAATGTATCATTTTAATTTTATATATTTTTTATTCTTTAGGACCAATATTTGGAATTTGATGGATAAATGTATTTAAATATACATTCACAATGCCAAAGAAGCTTCCCCTAAAGTAATCTCTACCTGACTATTTTTCTGCAGTAAATATGTTATTAGTTATTACTAATTAATATAATTTAGCCAATTATGAATAAGTCGGAGAGGAGAAAAATAGAGGAGTCAGAGTCAAGAAAAGAAAAGGATTTTAAGTCAGTTGTTTACTCTCACGACATCTAGGCCCAGATTTGTAGGGTACCAGGGGCTAACACCCAAAGGCCTCCACAAAATGTTACAATAAAAAAATCTCTTTTGGCTAGATGTACTGATGGTGTTTTTCCTTAATGGTACCCCGCTCTTCTTACATGAAAATATGGGTGCATTTCCTCTTGATTTCTACCATCCTCATTCCTATTCTATCAACTTAGCCTAAAAGTATACTAAGGCGTGGTGAAAAAAATTTATAAAAAATTATGGTAAAGATGAGTCATCTAGTGTTTAACATTAAATATAATAAACAAAGATTATATTAGTGAGGAAGCTAGTTCCATGAATTAAGGATCTAGATAAACCATATTTCACCACTTAATCATCACACCCTCTTTTTTAAGTCCAAAAATTGGTTTATAAAATTTCATCGCATATTCGTTGCATGATATAGTCCTGTTTGTCACATCAATTTAAAAGGTAGACAGAGGCAAGTTACTTCCTCCTTCCTCCCTCATTTCATCGCACCACTAAACATATATAACTATTTAACATGGATGTGCGGTTGTCTTCTCATGCACTGCAAACCTAGATTTATCAACACATGTACATCGTCAATAGTTATATTTTCAAAAGCCGAGTTACATGGCATGTAGCAAACAAGTGAAGCTACCAAGAGTAAGTCACATGATATAGTACGACTCACAACTTCACACGCAAGTCAAACTAATGATCACTACACATTAACGTGTGAAGTTTTTTTTCCCCATTATGAATAAATATAAAACTATTCTGCGGGCCTCGTGTTGAAAGTGATTTTGTTCGCTGTACGGCATGGTAAAGAGCCGTGGAAAGAGAGTTTTCAGTGAGTATAAAGTTGGTGTGAGCCTGGGGAAGATAAAAACGTCTGCCAAATTGTCACCAAAAAAATGATCAGCATCAATTTGAACTTTTCAATTAGATCCTATATTAACATGTATGTTGTGCATCCTAAACTTGTACCAAAGACATTTTAGTAATAAATAATTACTAACTAATACAATTTTTTTTAAAGCCTCACATAATGGTCGCACCCCACTTTTTTCCACAAAAATTAAGCATAAATAATGAAACAATTGTGCAAGGAAATACAGTAACTGAACATTTGAAGGTTAATTGGGAATGTAGAGCCCAGGATTTTTCTAAAATACTATGTATATAATAGTTTCCTGTTAAGACAATAAGTTCAAGATTATGTTACTTTATATAATAGTAATAAGGTATGATACTTTAATTCAATAATATATAATGAATAGGGAAATTAAATATATGTTATTCCATTTAGTGACATTTATTTCTGAGCTTCCTTTGAACCATAACATGTTTCAATTCACCTCCAAATGAACATAGTTTCCAAGAGTAAATCACTTTATTTCTACCCAGAGTCATGCCAAAATTATAAGAAATTAATAGACCCAGGACATGAAAGTAAATATGAATAACTTCTTGTGAATATCAATAAGTAAATTGTCACAAAGGTGTGCAAAGCTTTAAAGTCACGGTTCAACCACAACAGTTGTAGTTGATTGATTTTGATGTCAAAATTGAGTAGTTACTGCACATTTTGACATCAAAATCAATAATTTCCCTTGCATTTTAAAAACAAACATTGAATTATATTTAAAATTTCAATAAACCTGAAGAAACATGTAAAGTTTGACTCTTAAAACAATGTAAAAAACTGACTTTAATAAATCTCTTTGAGATTTTTTTAAACATTGATATCAAATAAATCTTATATTTTAAAAGTATATAAAACATTATTTTACTGTACTATATAAAACCCTCTAAAAACACAAATATGATGCCATTAAATACCAATACAAATATACCTCGATTTTGGTAGAAAGACCCATCTGTTTGACCTGTGTTATTGGTTTGTTTTAAATTCCCTAATATAAACCCACTTTACTAACTAACTAAAATATTTAACATGATATTTACAATTGAATCATTTGAAAAACCAATACAAATTATTTACAATTAAATTTTTGTAGACTTTTAATTATATATTAATGTTAAAATGTGGACTATGGAATATTAAAACATTTCAAACATCTTAAAAATCATTCATTTTAAAAATTACACAACAACAAGCATTCATGGTGAAAGTAACCCCATTAACAATAATAAAATAGAAGCAGTGTTTGATGTACTTTAAAATGTGTCCAAAGCGGAGATTGCATCCCTTGACTTGCGAATTAACACATTAATGTTCTGAATCAGTTATTCATATTCAAGACTATCATCACACTTAGTTTCTTACATGACTCTTATAGTACACATTACCTTCTAAATGTCATAAATACTCTCCTTCTTATGACCTTGTTATGTGTTACGACTGTGTCTAACACAATTTAGACTAAATCGACCGGTGACAATTGAGTCAACTTGACAGACTAGGTGGCTAAAGAGAGTCTTTATGCAATCTACATTTTAAGATATAATCACTCTTTAGCAATGCTCTAAAAAATATTATCAATTTTCTTGAAATCTTAATATTCTTTTGACTTAAAAAATGTCTTCATAGAAGAAAAATGATGCATATACAAAAATTCAAGAAAAGTTATAACTAGGGACATGCAAAATTTACATTTGCGATAAAGCGAATTTTTACATGAATTCTACTGTTTTTGTGCAAATAACACGAATTTAAGGTTTACCCCTTAATAAACACAATTTCTTTGTAATTTGGGCAAATACCAAGACATCCAATATACTTTTCAACGTGGTAACGCTGGCGATAGCGCTAAGCCATAGCTTCTGTTTGTACATGTAGTATCTATTTTTGATGATTTTAAAGGTATAAATGGGATCACAGGACATACAAGTATTTTCAGGGATTTAGGTTTTTTTTAGGTCGACATTAAAAATCACAATTTCTACTTTAACACATTTCAATACTTAAATTTCAATTTTGATAGATTGATTCTTTATTTTCAGCTTTTAAAAGATTTCATGCTAGGTCCAAGCAAGGACATTAATCTATATGAGCCTTGCTACAGGCACTCATATTTGGCAAAATTATATCTTCTTTATTTTTATTCCTTTCCATGACAACATGATTCAGTGTATTATTGTTTGATCTAAACATAAATTTATAATCCATTATTCCGATATTGCTATTTGTAAAACTGGAAGGTAATGAATGATATTGAGATATTGAACTTGACATTACTAAGCATGTAACATTTTGTGGATATTTATATTTGATTTTCCTCAGAATATGTAACTAAATATTTAAATACACAAAATGAACGGAAAATGTAGACAGTTATATCCTAGTCTTTTTAAATGAATATTAATTTGACTTGTATTTACGTAAATAATAACATCATTTTCAGCATATTATATCATCGCTTTGTGAGAAAAATAACACCACTTTTCCTCACCTTTTGCATGTCTCTAGCGATAACATTAGAAGTTAAACACAAAATATTGAGCATTCAAGGATGAAAGTAAGCGAAATGGCAACAAAGTTCAAATATCTTGTTTGAATGTGAGCCCCATTTTGAAAGACAAAAAAAATGGAGTTTGGTAGATTTTAAAGGATTTTTTGTTGTTGTGATTTTGTACATGTTTATTGCTTTTAAATATATTAAATGTTTTTTATTTGATTTACAAAGTTAAATTTTGGTCTTTACTTAATTAATGTTTTAAATGGTTAGTTTTGATATCCTATGTTATGAAAAGTGTTACCGAGAATGGAACCTTAATTTATAGCAATGTTCTTAAGGGAAATGAGGGTTTGTTTTACAACAGCTCGCTTGGCGACCATTGTTCAGAAAAAATAAGGTCGTAAGAGGAGGGGCTTATAGTAGCAATCATAGCTCCACTAGCATAGTAATGCCAACTTCAATTACTGTGATGAGGAGAAATATGCTGTGAAGCTCCCTCGTGCTCTAAAAGAACATCAGTCCACTCAATAGTTTCTAAGCCAATACTGTACTTCAACACTTTGAAATATTTGCTCAAGACACATTTTAATTAATCTCATGAATTTACTGACTAACATACAAACATAAAAACTTCATGCAAAGCACTTTTCTCATAATAGAATGAGAATATTCTTGAAATAAAATTCTTAAATAATATAACCTTAGCATGATGAAACTTTTGTAAAAATGTTTGGTAATTTTTAGGTTATTACTAAACAATCTCAATTAATAGAACACAAAACAATATCCATACTGTACATAAATTCTTTAATTATTTAGAAAAAAAATAAAGATTAAGTTGAAATCTACTTTATAGTACGGCCACACAGTATGACCCTATTACGTACAGTTAAAACTTCACTGGAGCCAATGTTTCAAACTTGTTTAAATCATTAAGCTACTAATTAAAATATTTAACAACATTTTTACAACCGAGTAGTTAAAAAAACATAAATATTTATTAGAAAATGTACAATTCAACTCTTTTTAAATCATTTCTGATAAATCAAGTTCACAAAAGAAATGTGGAATGCACCAAACATTTTAAAATGTTTTAAAGTATAATAGATTTAAAAAATAGCTACTTGTATTTTTTAATTTTAGTTCACTATTTACATAATATCACATAATGTTAAGGAGCAATAAATATAACTACTAAGGAAGTCACCCACTCAAGCACCAAAACATGTTGCAGAAATTTCATGTTGGTTAAAAAGTGGTTTGTTATTTTCAAATATGGTTCAAACCAACATAACGATGGTGAAATCTATAGAAATTTAAAAAACTTACATTTTAGATTTTATAATTTAAAAGGTTCATGTAAATTTTAAATTAGCTTAATGTTAACAACATGTCATGTCAACTGTCGCTTAATTTTAACAACATTTCCCAAAAGATGTCACAATTATGAGATCAAAATAAATTGTTTGAAAGATAGAGAGCTAGCTTTCCTCGAAAAGATAAAGTAAATTTTTAACAAGGACTCAACAAATAATTATAATATAAATGAAAATTGTTTCAGTTGTTTTGATGTTTTACAACCGCCATTCTGAAAACAAAATACTGCAGTGTGAGGTTATTTCCTTTCAAGGAGGCAGCACCCTTAATATAATTTTATAATAAATACATTTTTGCAAACCTATTTTATAGAAAAATTAGTATAAATCTTGTTTCTGTTATATAAATCCCACTTCTTTTTTTTTAAACTTGCCAGAGACTATCCAGGGGCTAAACTATTGAGTTGTCTCCCTTGTTTATGAGATTCCATTGAGTGTTTTTTTACATAAAAACATTACAAATTCAAGTGATGATTTTATCAAGTAGGTAAAGGCCAATTAAAATCTTTTTATTGTTTCAGTGGTTGGCTCTCGTGTTAGGTTACATTTACATCAGAAAGAATGGTAGAGAATACAGGTGAACGAGCATCAGGAATTGGAACTTTATCTTGAGTGTTAACAGTTTGTGAGCTGCAACGAGCTCCCATTCATCAGTGTTCGCTCAGTTTTGGTTCACATTCACTGATGATCCGCCCGCTGCCGGTCTATCAGCAAATCATCTAAGGAAATTCGTATTCTCCCCTGTCCTATGTTCGTTCCAGTGTAAACAGGCTTGCCACTTGAATGTTGTTCGTGTACTCACCTTCGGCATTTCATATTTTTGTGTGTCTAGTGTCTGGATTAGTGTTCATACTTGTTTGTACTTGTTTTGAAGTGATTATGTAAAAGTGTTCCACTTCCATAGGTTTTATGTCCCTGTAAAGATTCTGACACCCAAATTCTCCTCTCTTTCCTTCTATTCTGCAAAGTTTTTTTGCAAAAATACAAGTGCACCTACTATACAAGCTAATGCTAACTGGTCTTTATCAATACTACTTTCTATGGTACGATATTTAAACTGTATTTGTAGCTTATAATTAAATATACAAGTACCCAACAATCCCTGGTACTAGCATTTCTACGAATAGGCGGATATTTTGCGAGCATCAATGCTCACGTAAATTCTCAAGTTGCTCTTCCCAGATTAAAAGCCCCTCGAATAGGTCCAAACAGGTCCAAATGGAATAGTAGCAAATGGTACCGAGAGTTTTCTGAATATTCGCTTGAATGCTCTACCATTCACTCTGGTGTAAATGTAGCTTTAACTACCCCTATTTACCCTTAACTACCCTGCTACTTTTCACACTTGCATCTCAGCAAAGGAAAGGCTAAATACTGTTAATTTCTACAAGAAAATTATCCATGATATATTCCTAATTAATAATTACCATATTAAAAGGTATTGAGACAAACATTAATATACACAATCAATAAGGTTTATGAATAACATTTTAAACTGTTTTAAGTTAAATGCTGTTAGAGAACTTAAAAAAATAGATAGAAATAATATTTTCTAGGAAAACATATTTTAACTTTTTTTCAGCACCGCGTCTTACCGCCGGTTTGGGTTGTACACTTATTTTAACTAGGTACTTGCATGTCATATGAAATTAATTAAAAACTGGTCTTCTTTAGGCCTATTATTCAGTACCTTGAAGAGCCTTAAATAACTTTATAACAAAATTTGTTTCTGTGTTTCATGAATTAAATAAATAAATACATAATGACATCATCTATATTACAAACATTCACTTTTAAAATGACAACACCCTCTTTTCTTTACCAACCTTGAAACAGAGTCCAGAGAAGTGAATAATTTGGTTGGAAAAATATCATGGTTAGTGCATAACCAATACCCATATAAATAATTTTACTGATTAAACAAAACTATATATTGACTTTTTTTTTTTCATAAGTGAGGTAAATAAAAAACTAACCAACAATAGTAAATTGTAAAATAAGCTTTGTTTGATTTTTGTCAAATTACTTAAGGGGCACTCAAAGTTCCCCACATGGAATGATTTTAGAAAGTGATCAAGAAAACAGAACATATTAATAATTATTATAAACCTAATATACCATCAAATGGTTACTAAAAATACAGATAACTTATAATTTATTGTGTGAATCAGTGGCATCACTAGGGGAATCTGGGTGGGGCTGTGGACCCCACCAGGTGACACCAAAATGACTGTCTATAAAAAAAAGTGCAATCTTTCAGCGGAAATTTACTATTTTAAACAAAGTCCCTGTAGGCCCTAATTAGTTATGACTACAAAAACAGTTTTCATAAGCTCATCTTACATTTACTGTCGTGATATACCTAAAAGGCTAAAACACTACGCTAATTTAGTTTTTTTGAACCCTGTAATGTGCATATGTTCTGGTCAGAGTTGTCATAATTATCCAACTACAATAAAGCTTCGAATCAAGTAGTTTCATCTTAATACGTTGTTTTCATTGCTGATGGTATTTTTATAATCGCTGATTTTGTCCGATTTTCTGGTATTTTAGCTTCAATATTGCACTAATTAGTAATTGTGAGCCTGTACCAATAACCTTTGTGAGAACCAAATAGCTTCTCAATGCTGAAACTTAAAAAGAACTATTTTGCAATCCACCATGGAACAGTCAAGGCTTTTTGATCTTGCGATATTATCAAATGAATGTGAGTTGGCAAAAGGCATTAATTTCAATATGAAAAGTTATTCCCAAGTTGGCAGGGCTTAGAAGGCCAGGGAAGGAAAGTTCTAATCTAGTCGAGATGTTCGCTAAGTGCTGAAATACTTGTGTATTTGTTTCTGTTTATTTTGTTGGTACTATTTCATTTATGAGTTTATTTCCATATGCATTTGTCTACAATTTCTACATTATCCAAGCCATTATTGTCTGTGCAAATCCAATCTATTAATTATCTCATTTAACGGTAAAGTTTAATATCAAAATCAACATCATTTTGATGTATCAGCTTAAATGTTTTTACTTCAAATTCCATTATTTTCTTATAGATTTTTTGCTCTAACCACAAGAAACTATGTAAATGTAAATACATTTAGGGTGTATGTATGATAATTATTGTGATTAGGTGATATTTTAATTTTGCAAGTTGTTTATGTCACTAATATTGCCATTATATTCAGTGATATAGGTCTATTGTAATTATGATTTATGAGTAACATTAGTACAAAAAAACATTACTAAGAACTCTGTATGGTCTGGTATGGGAGGGGGTCCGTGGAGCTGACACCATGAGCTACCACAGTGGGTGACACCACACCTAGTGATGTCACTGGTGTGAATCACATTGATATTATTGGAATATGCCCTTATTGCCATAGTTTAGTAGTTTACTAACCTTACTTTACTTGGGTCTTACTAATCGACATAGCTAGACTAGAAATACAAACCAACGAAAAGTGCCAGTCAGTAAAATGTTATCACTCTAAACGAGTAGTGGAGTGGAATCTCTGCTGGAATTAAGGCTTCTTAGATTGTATCTAGGAGAATGTACCCTGTTAATTGTCTGTCTAGGACTCGGACCTGCGCCACTTTCAGAAAATTGCAATGGATTCCATCCAAGGTCCTTGTTGTCATCCCTTTCTAGGGCTGTGTTTCTCAGTTCCAGTGTGATGCAGTTTAACTTCTGGTCTGGGTCCTTACAGTCATGTTTGGATGAGGTCGACAATTTGGAGGTTTCAGAATCATAGTAGCTAAAACAAAGAGAATAAATACAAGAAAACCATATCATAGATATTCTTAGTATTAAAGTTTACTAAAATAATTATGACATGGCTTCACATATTTGGTGCAGACAAGTTTAGGGTCTACTCTAATGGATACCAGTTAAAACATTATACTAATTCTGAAAATTGAAAAATGACACCTGGACACGGGAATCGAACCCGTGTCCAGGTGTCATTTTTCAATTTTCAGAATATGATATCTAGTGGAGTAATTCCCTAATAATAAGCATAAATAATAGCTCTGGCTATTAATTCTTAATTATACTAATTGTTACTAACAAAACATGTTGACCTAAATGTAGAGTTAAATGATCATTCAAAATATCAAAATATTATTATTATATTTAGCACCGCGTCTTACTACCCGTTCGGGTTATACGCTTAAGTACTAATTACGGTAATGGATTAGGAATTGGGAAGGTTGAATTTAGAGGAAGTGAACCCACATTTGCGTGGAGGGAGAGTGGAAAACCATTTAGGAACACCCCCCCCCCGGTTCTGAGGGAGATTCTAACCTCAATCTCCCCGTCCTCGGCAGTTTAGTCCAACACGAAATTAGCGCTTTAGCTAACTACGCCACCGAGGTGGGTTTAAAACATATAGAGTAAATAAAATGTACATTTTCATATTATTTTGAAAGTACATGATATATTTACGAGTTTACGAGTTTAGAAGACTCAAATGACGATGTTGTTCTCTTACGAGATCGACTGAAAGTTGGCGCGAGATCGATCATTATCGACTAGTTGCCGACCCCTGAGTCTATTCACATCTTCCAGTCAGTAAACCCCAAATGAAGACTGTGGTTCAGACATTGTTAGGTCATTCACCCCGCCCGCCACATATGGTTAGCTTCGGGCAAGTCTCCACTCCTGCACTTGATTTTTTTCTAAATACCCTTCCACCTTTTTTTTATTTATTCATTAAAAAAAAATCTTGAATTGTTTACCTCGTCTTTTTTTGTCAGCCTAGTGGAAAAAAAAAGGGGGTGAAAGTTGAAGTCATCCGACCGACGAGCTTGTCTGTGGATGACGAAAATATTTGTAAAAAAAAAGAAAAAGAAAGGGAGTTTTTTATTTTCAAAGTGTGTACACCGTTTCTTACTAACCGTTCGGGTTGTATACATTTCTAGGATAAGGGAGGGGGGGGGAGGGCTGGGGTGAACCTGGTGGTCTTGGGGTAAAGTCCTCGCCTTAAGACCCGATATTCGTGGGTTCAAACCCAGCCCTGGTCGACGGATTTTTCTTGTGCGATAAAAATCCGTAGCACAACTTCCTTCGGAGGGATAGTAAAGCCGTCGGTCCCCATGTCGATTGTGGGGTGTATAAAAGAACCCTAGGAGGTATGTGAAAATACCTTTCCCGGCAAAATGGGAAGGCTCTTTTGGTTCGTAATGGTAAACAGTGGTTGGATACGAATTTTAATTAAAATCCTTATGTTATTTTGAGAAAATATTTTTTTTTTCTATTTTTGCCCTTTTAGTAAACTACCCTTAATTTTATGGTTAGATATCTAATTACAAAAAAGCCTTAGGGAAAACCTTATAGAAAACCTAGAAACCGTGCTTTAGCCCAATTGGTAACATTGTTTTGGCCCAATTGGTAACATTNAAAATTAATGTTATAGCCATGAAACTGGTGGGGGGTATTAATAATTTGCTGCACTTGTTAACGAGGTGTTCTAAGAGAGGAACACGATGAAGAAACGCGGGTGCTATTGTGGCAATTTCTTGAATGTAGCATCTTAATATGTGCAAATAAAACTTGTAAAATATGTTAATATATACATTATTTAATTAACAATATCACAAAAGAGGTTCGCGAGAGAGTATCGCAACAATGTTGATACAGTTATGGACTATTATTATAATAATTTTAGGTTAATATGATTTTTTAAACTTTTATTATTAGAGTTTATTCTTGAAATGAGTTTAGTAATTTATTGGAAACACATGGCAGGTTTCAGTCTCCAGCTATAGTTGCACAAGATAAGCTATTTTGTATCAACAGTGATAATGCCTGGATCTCAATCAACATAACATTCACCCGCTTTAGTGGCCGTGAGGTCTAACGTGCTACCCTCGCAGTATACGGGATTGCCAATGACGGGGAGATTGAGGTTCTAATCTTAATGTGGATGTATTGAGGGTGGTTTTACCTAAATGGATCTACACTCTTCCGTCATGCAAATGTGGGTACAATTCCTTTAAATATAACCCTCCTAATCCCTAAAACCATCAACATAACTAGTACATGAGCATAAAATTGTTATGAGTAGTGAGACAAGTTGCTAAAAATATGTTAAGTTTACATAAGGTTTACAAATATTCACTTTTAAGAAACTAGCCTAGTGTGTGATCAATTCTGATGATAGAAAACTATATGATGGTATTGTATATTTAGTCTGATAAGAATAAGAGGGTTTGTTCTAAAATGTATTTGTAGCTCCCTATCTTTGTGAATTTATGAATAAAACATAGTGTACAGGATGGATGGTGGCTTATTCAACCTTAGCAGACTACGTGCGAATACCAAGATATATACAACGTCAGTTTTCCAACTCCAGTATGCGGATGACAATGTTGTTTTGGCCAACTCAGAATAGGACCTTCAGGCTATTTTGACTACATTTAATGAGGCATATATGTTAATTGGTCTGGGCATTAATTTCGAAAAGACTCATATTCTGTATCAACCTGCACTCAATTCCAACGTTGCAGCTCCTGCCATCACAATCAATGGGGAGGTCTTGCAGAACATCGAACACTTTCCTTACCTTGGCAGTCACCTATCGACAAATGCAAATATTGATTGTGAAACCCAACACCGCCTAAAATGTGCCAGCGCAGCTTTCGGACGGTTGCGAGAAAGAGTCTTTGACAGCCATATCAGAACTCAAACCAAACTGTACATGTACCAAACTATCATAATACCAACTCTTATTTATGGGTGTGAAGCTTGGACCACCTACAGAAGGCACATAAAATGCCTGAAGAGGTACCATAAGCGTTGTCTTAGGAGAATCCTCAGAGTAAACTGGCAAGACCGGCGTACTAACATCAGTGTCTTAGAAGAGGCAAATACCACCGGTATTGAAGCGTTGATCATCAAGCATCAACTTCGATGGACAAACCACGTTGTTCGAATGCCCGAAACTCTACTCCCAAAACAGATTATGTATTCACAGTTGAAGGATGGCCAACAAAACCTGAGGGGACAGCACAAACGGTACAAGGACGTTCTTAAGTCCAACATGAGGAAGTGCCTAATCGACATTGACAACTGGGAGGCCACAGCGGCCAATCGCCCGGCATGGCATCGACTTGTCCACGAAGGCCAACAACACTTTGAACTACAACGACGAAGACACCAATCTGACATCATAGGAGAGTCAACAGCCTGCGGTTAACGGAGCCAACGTATGCCAACACTGTGGGAAAGTCTGTAACTCCAGGATTGGTCTTTACAGTCACCTAAGAACCCACAATTTCAACTAATGATATCCGTGGAAGACAATCATACTTGTTAGCGATAGTGATAGCCCATCATCATACAAACTACAGAACATTATTTAGTTTTTAAGAAAGGAATAGGCCTAACCCCCAAAATATATCTTACCTTTCATCTATGTTATATTTGTTCCCAATATAGTCCATGGAGTAAATTTTGCTTGATTTTATATTTTTCAATTGGCCAATGATTTTAGAATTTTGCTGCTGAATCTGCACCAACAACCGATGATTTATGGCATGGTAATCGGAGTAGTTATACATCGCTATGACCAGTAAAGCTACACACACAACAATCATAATTCTTCTTGCAAACCAGACCCACCAACTGAGGTTGACGTTGATTGTGTCAAGTTGCTCTGTGCCTTCCCCAATAAGATGTGTGCAAATACTGTGCTCAATGACTGCATTCATCGTTACTGTTACAAATAATCCTGGTCTTGCACTATGGGTGCGTGGTGTTGCTGTGGAGACATAGGAGATTATTGCACTAGAAATGTAAAATATTACAGTCTCCAACCATGAGACTTCCCCTAATACCCATGCCTGAAGGGATGATAAACGTTCAAACACATCGAAAAGTAGTTGTTTTTGTTCCACTGTAGAGGCTCTGAATTCATTCATCACAGTAAGTAACTTTATCTGAGAGTTTTCCATGATCTGGCCAAGCATTCGACCATTGTATAAGAGTTCTATCTGAACAGACATGCTTTCTTTCTGGTGTTCCAATAAACTAGTCTGCACTTTTTCTGCTTGTTCCAACTGTTCTGCAACATGTTTAGAAGTTAACGAAAGTCTATCAATTGTTTTGTGTGTTGCATCGTGCCACATAATATTTTGAAGAAAAAAGCATATGTTTTGAGTGTGCGTGTAAAACTGTGTATAAGCTTGAAATGCCTTATCTGACATATTTCTCAAACAAAATTCTCTATTGCTTCCCAACTTTTCACATCTGTAAGGTTGCATACCAGACATAATTAAAAAACAGTCTGTAAATTGAAGCGCAATATCACTTTGTAATTGTTCAGTGAGACCTCCACAACCCTCTTTTAAATACAACACTGCATTTTCCCAGCATGAGCCAAACTTTGGCATTCCTACTCTTTCTTGGATAAGATTGTATTCTCTTCTACCTTGTTCAATCATTTGTTCAAAATCTTTCTCGGAATTAAACCTCGGTACGTCATTTTTAGAGTTTACTATTATATTGACAAATATAGGTAGTAATAATCCTATGTAAATATGGAAGTGCATTTTCCTTGTTTTTAAACATTTATCTTTAGAATTGTATTTTTAATACAGTTTACCGGTTTGTTTAAAATATATTACAAAAATGATTGTAAAACAAATGTTTTAGCTGCTACCAACTTTAAAACAACACTATATTTATTTAACTGTCGCCGACAATATAAAGAATAAGGTTGTGGCATGCTATTTCCACGTAGTTGAAAAATATACCGCTTTCATATAAGATCAGGAAGTCTAAAGAATTGAGGATTTCCCGAACAGAAGAACCACCGAATACTGTGGCGAGAGATCAGCAGATAGAGAATGTGAAACATTTCAAATTATTTAAAAAGTTTAATTTCGAAAAGTACGTAGTGTAAACGGGAGTTAAAGTATAAATGGTAATAGCAAGGCTGATATAAAGATAGGATGATACTGACTAGCAAACTGACCCCGGAAATGAGGACGAAACTGGTGAGGTGTTACATTATATATATATATTCCAAATTATTTAATTGAAATAACTTGTGGTTTAACTAGTCATTTTGTATGTCATATTTTTTATTTAACAAGAAGAGTTCTTGTTTTGTGTTGAAATTTAATTGTCCCTTGGGAGTTTGACTTAATGCCGGAAAGCCAAACCCTCGTGTTTATATTAACATCTGTGTGATGTTAAAAGTAATTGTAGCTACGTCTGTATTAAATGTGATGAAGCAGACACTTTGGAAACAATTTCAAAGTAGCCCTTTAGGCTCTTTTTTTGTATTTAATTAAATATCAGTCTAGATATTTATAAACATATGATTTGTTTAAATAATCAAACATTTAAGATTGTGTTGTCAATATTCACTGTTGTGAAGCTGACAGTGTAGTTTGGTCGAATTTTTTTGTCTCTTCGAGACAGACCGATTTGCCTTAAATTTACGTTTGATGTGGAAACATTCACATGATGACATTGATATTATTTTCAACATACTTCTATGGATTTTTGAGGCCATGTAATTTATTGTTTCTGTTGTTACCTTGAATAAAACATTCATATTGTTATGTAATTGTTGCTAATGTCATGCTTTCTTTGTCATTTAGCCTACCTCCCACCTTCCTTTTAGTCTAGTGTGGCCGTAGCTAAGAGGTAGTAGAGTGGGTGGTAATAGTATACCCGCCTCTTACTTAGAAGCTTAAAATTGCAACACTGTCACTGTTGTGCTACAAGTGTGCCAGTGCGTGTATTTGTTTTACAGTAGCTGTGTTTATTACTATTAGGTGCTATTCTATAAAAAAAAAATCAAATCATGTAATAACTAGCACATATGTTTATGTAAGTATATGGTATTTATGGGTGTTGGTGTATGAGGGGCCGAAGGGAGAATACGGGGCTTTAGAAGGGTTAAATTAAGGCAGGAAAGGTGAACTATAAACTATTTAGTGTATAGAGGTGGCAGAGCCAGAGTCATAAATCCACCTCTGGCCAAGAATGTACAACACTGGGAGACTGCAATATTGCTTGCTTAGCTGATTCCCACGCGACAGCAGTTGCAAAATGCGCTCACCACTCAAGGATCCCAACTCTTGCTTGATGGAACTCTAGTGACCAACTCAACACTGGCAAACGTAAACTATCCTTAATTTCGAATTAGTTGTGATATTCATAATTTTAATGATCTTAACTTATCCACGACTAAATTATGAAGATATTCATACGTCAACCAAATTTTGAACTCTTCTTAAAAAGTGAGTCCAGCAGAAAAGTTAAACATTGATCTCTTCTTCTTTAGTCTTCTCCATTTCAAGTATATAGGATTTTTATATTTCTGGTAGCACGGTAAACAGATAATGTATAGTAAGACATCAAGCGTATATTATTTTTAAATAAGAAATTGTCGTTTCACTGTCGTAGCGTTAATAGCTGACATAGCAAGCATTGCATTCTTAAGTTATCATTACAAAGTGTCCAACACCAGTCCTCCTGTCCAACTCTATGCGGGTTTATGGTGTATTTATTTTAACGGTATAAATATTTACGAAAGTGATTGTATGGTGTATTTATTTTAACGGTATAAATATTTACGAAAGTGATTGTATGGTTACACAATGAAGGGGTTGAATGATAAAAGTAAACATAGAGCAAAGTGTAAGAGTGAATGTATTTTATTTCATTTTAAATACTACACTTCTACCCTTGCCAAACGCTTTAGATTTGATTCGGTGGGTGTACAAGGGGAAGCTGCAAGAGAGTTTGACGAACTTTGTTGTGACTCTTTTATTGTTTCAATAGATGGACTTGTTAATTATTGTTTCACAATATAGATTTTAACAATTTAAGTCTTTGCCTATAAACATGTTTTGTCTATGTTTAAAAAAACCGTATGTTCTTGGTTGTCTTTGTTTTGTAGATTGTCCGCATTTTGGGGCTACAATTTAAAATACAAATTAAATAGTGTTTTACATACAAAGCTCTTTATCTTTGCTCAAATACTACGTCAAATTTATTTACGTTGGGTAGAGTTAAGGCCGTAATCAAGGGTTTTCTTTGGGGGGTTTCAACCTTCCCCCTTTGAAATTTTATGAACAAGATATATATGGCGGTATTTATGGTTCAAACAATATCAAAATTAAGGTACAAGTACAAATTAAGGGGCTGTGTTACCATAAAAAGCACTTCAGATAACTTCTAGAGGTGTTTAATATTTAGAATTGTTCCTAGCCTTCAGCAGTTAGGGGGCTAAGGTTACATAAAAAAAAAACTTTGGTCAGCTTCTAGAGGTGTTTGATATTTAGAATTTTTCCTAGACTTAGGCAGTTAGGAG
>CABFWB010006745.1:6710-30402 GCA_902151455.1 Timema bartmani
GTCCGGGGTTCAATCCTCGGTCCCGGCACAGATTTATCTGATTGCCAAACCCTTCCTTCACCTCTGACAAGACGTGTATTAATCACAACTTGTGAATGTGAGGAATGCCAGGCCCCCACCGTGGTTCGGATCCCACGTTAAACTGTAGGTCCTTCATTTCATCTCACAATCACCCTACCATTACACATTAGCGTAAGTGCGTATAAACCGAATGGGTAGTAAGACGCGGTGCTAATAATAATAATAATAATAATAATAAAGATCATCTGATATTCTCGAATATGAAGGTGAAATACATGCATTAAACTGCAAATAACTTCTAAATACATTCACTTTTAAAATAAATGCAAGGTAGGGACCACTCCAAATATCTTCTAAAAGCTTCCTTACGTACTTTTTGGCGTTAGGAACTCGTAAGTTCACTGTCACAGTTACAAAAGTACGCCACTTATCCCTATCTTGAGCTAGGCACTAATTTAAAACACTGTAGCTATTTTATTATTAGCAGTACTGATTTAATATAAGGTATAGTTAAATTATATCATAATTCTAAATTTTTTATTTATTGTTACAAGAGACGTAGAAAAACTATAAGGATAATATAGAGAAAAAATCTACTTTTTATATAAATACTAAAAATATGATATGAAATTCCCTATTCATTCTTTCGATACCACATTCCTGAACATAAATAGACTGGTAGCTGTGTCCCCCCCCCCAAGGCCCCACCACCCAAGGTGAATTGGGCACTGCTACCTTGCAGTACAATTATTTACCTCCCAAGGTAGATTAAGCCTAACCTAACCTAACCTTGCTCCTTCTTTCATTAATTTTAGCTCGGACACGGAATAGCTGACGTTCAGCTGGATGACTTATACCGAACTGTATTCTGCTGGCTATTTATTGTATTAGTTTACAATTAATATTATACCATGACCTGCCCTAACCACCTGTTCACAAAGGTACCAACAACTCAACATAGGGTCTCACAGATCATAAGGTTCGGCGAATGGATACATGATAACTTTTCCTAGCTGCCAGATACCGCCCTCTCACTGTATATTTAAACTGATAGCTAGGACACGTGTAATTAGTGGAACTAATAACAATCAGGTTGTGTGTTATTGACACCCATTTTAGTAATACTCTAGAGCGTCGATAATTCTGACGTAAACATCCGGACCGCCAATAAAAATATTATTTATAAAAATATCCACAGTTGTATCAATATCAGAAACATGTCCGCCAAAAAACGCATCTCAACCCTTTTGTTCAGAAAAAATTGGAGACTTTTTTCGTCGTAATATTTTTTCCTTATTATATTCCTTCATATTCTGTGATAAGTTATTTGACAACAAAAAACAATATGTAGGTTCGTTGTTTAAATAAAGTGAAAATGTTTCTACCTTAACACCGAGTTTTGTAAATATCCCGTCTGTGCCTATTTTTTTTAAATTTTTGGTACAGGTATTGTATTTTCTAAAATCTGGACTGGGTCGATCCCCGATTGGTCCGAATTATCAACGCTCTACTGTACAAAATATAATATGTAAATATGTAACTATATAAAAGTAAAGGGAAAATGTAACTTAACATCTTTATATCTTTACAATAGCAACCATTTCTAACAATGCCGTACCCTGAAATCTATTGTTGGTGTAACCCCCCGGACCCCTCCCCCACTACACCTCCACAACAATAGATGGAAAGACATTATATTAACACTAAGCCCCTTTTGAAGAAATTTAAAGTTTTAACATTTTTTATTTAAAATATAATTGGGGTTGTTGCCAAAGTCAAGGCATTGAGAAGGAATAATGTATTTAAAAAAATAATGTTTAGGGGTGTATGAACACCAGAAACACCCCCAAAAACACCGATTAACGTAGTAGTTAATTAATTTATCTAAAAAGCGAATGTAAATAAAAAATATAATATAGTAATTATAAGCCGAGTTATAATGACGAAAAATCATTTGAAAATATGAAGAAAAAAAATGTTTGATTTTAAAAATAACAAATAATGCTAAATTTTGCCAATAGTTAAATAAAAGTATAGCCTATTATTATTAAATAAGCCATTAATTGGTTTACATTTTAAACTCTAAAATAATATTTAAAATCTTAAAGAATGACAGTATCAACTACCAAAATATGGTTGTTTTATCACAACCGGTCCCAAGTCTCGCATCAAGGTCCATCAGTGAGTCAGCTGATGAAGACTCAAGACTATGGCAAAAACAACTGAAGAGAAGGATTTTTAACCAAACTTGTTTCCCACTTCCTCTCATCAGACGAATCCCAGTGCATTTTCTCTTAATTCTCCTTCATATATCTAGCTAAGTTAAGTCGCTAATTACCTTTGCGTTAAATATATCATTTAAAAACTGGAGGCTGTGTTGATGTTTTTCTCTTTTCATGCCAAAGAAATAAAATGTTCTCGGCTGATGAGCGAACTAAGGCTGAGAAAGTTTATTACTTTGCTACTAGATAGCACTGTCAGCGCTTGTTTTGAGGCGGGAGTTTGAAAACTGTCACGTTCGATTTTCCATGTTTATTCATTATTATAGAGAAATATGTAAAACTCAGACAATAGTTAAATCTTAGGTATATTTGCACAATCCCTTCTAAAAGTATGCAAAACTCAAATAAAAGTAGATTATACCATTCTTATATGTATACTACAACGATAGTTTGATAACAATGAATTATATTCTACCACTTTATACATAACCATAAACATGATTAACAAAGGAAGTTTTCTGCATGGCTGATAAAATAAATATAACCTTTTTAAGTAAATACTTACACAAAATTCATTTTAAAGCAAAGAATAGACACACGTAAATAAACTCCCTATTTCCTAACCTATGTATCTAACTATCTATCTAAGAAAGACCTTTTAACTTCCAAGCACACGTATTTACAACACCACATCAGCCAGAAAAACCAACAAAAGTAAATAATAAATGTTACCACTCTGTGAAATTAGATTTCAAAATAATACTTTAATATAACAATACTGACCTGCCACAATGGACGTCCAGGCATGTTTTATATCAAAAATAAAATAACTTGACTGACTAAAATAAAATGAATAGTACAGATTATTCACTAACTTAAAAGTTTTCACCCCAAATTATTCGAAATTTAAATTAAACGTTCGAAGAGGAAGAGAGATTTTTTTTTCCCTTCTTCCAAGGAGGACTGGAGCGAACTGCAGAAAATGAAAATACGAGTAGACAGGAGAAAGAAATGTAGGAAGAGCAAGAAAGTGTGTCCAAGAGAGAACAAAGTGTGTTAGCCAATCTTCAAGAAGAAGAACAGAGAGAGAGGATGTTAGGAGAGTGAGGGGTATGAATACACAACAGCTCACGTATAATATGGCGGCGCTGCGTCGTGCCATTAGGGCAGGTTTGTTTTCACGGCGAGGGGGTTGTGGTGGGCGGTTTTAGGTGGAGTGACTAATGCCTCAAGGCGTCGTTCCAATGCCAATAAATGTTGGAATGTGGAAATCAGTCGCGCGTGTTGGAGTTTAGACAAACTATTTTTTTACACCTTCTTGATTTTTTTTTTAAAACTAAAGAACAGTATCTTTTCAACTGTTGAACTTGGGTCTTTAACTGTGTATTTTTTTAAAAGAAGAAATAAACACGTATCTGCTTGGAGAGGGAGTGAAATACTTGGGGACTTGTTGGACTCGTGTGTGGATATTTAAAAAATTACTGGTCGTAAGAATCATGATTAAAACGTTGCACAATATTTTTTTTTAACTTGCCCCTACCCCCTCTTCGCCATTAAGCAAGAGATAAGGGAGAAGGGTAGCATGTACCCATAACCCCACCTCCCCCTAGTCCCGGTACCTAATGACAGAGAATACCTAAGAGTGAGACTGACATCTAGCCCACGCGCCCACTGATGCGGATGAAATAGATGCTATTTTAAAAAGATTATTAAATAAAAAGTATAACAACTTGTCTGTCTAAGATATTATCTAGAATAATTATTATTTTAATTACCAACTTACATTTCCTGCGCGGTAAACAAACTCGCTCGGAAGGGTTGGATATCCACTGAGGATTGGAGAACAATTCCAGGATGGACCAAATGAGAATGAATCAATCCACGTTTTGATATCAATAATAATAACTCTACAATTCTTGAAGATAAGTCGTTTATTCCATTGACAACCTTTTTATAAAGCTAGTATGTTTAATAAATTTATTGTATCTTATTACTGTAATATTAACTATTTAGTGCATAGGATTTCTCGAGTCTTGTATTGTATCAGCATCGGTGCAAACACGGACTAGACACCAAGCTCGTCTGTTTTGTTTAGGCACCACGTCTTACTACCCGTTCGGGTTACACGCTTATATACTAATTACTCTAATGTGCTAGGGAGAGGAAGGTTGAATTTAGAATAAATGTATCTGAATTTGCGTGAGGAGAGAATGGCTTCATATGGTCCTAGCTCAAATCATGAATTTGAATCTGGCTCTAAAATTAAGGGTAGGCGTAGTTTATTGATTAGACATTTCTGAAAGTTCAAAATTTTTTGAAAATGGTAATAGCGATTTTGTTCAAATTTTATCTAGGGAGTGTTTTACATGTTAAATAGCACTGTGTCTTTTTTGTTTTTTCAAGAAAATTTGATTTAAGGGAAGTCTACTTACTAATGACGGATTTAAAAAAAAATTGATAATAGCTGTGGCAATTTTATTCGAAATGAGTATTCGTAGAGTGTTTTACGTTATAAATAGCAATGTAACCTTATTTTTCAAAGAAACTTAAGAAAGTGTACGTACAATTTTAAAATAAACTTACCATTTATTACTTGGTTAATACGGTTCGAAAGAATATTACAATGTGGACGACCAAATTATTATGAATACTTTCATTCAGTAGAAGTCAATTAAATGTTTGTGATTTGAAGATTATATTCTTCAGTGATGTTAAATACACGTGCATTTGCGAAATAAATACCTACTAGTATTTAAGTTTAGACTATAATAATAATACTGATGATTATTATTGTTATCACATCGCAAGGTGAATCAACCTTTCAAATAAGCGAAAAACTTTAATTTGAGAACTACACCCCATCTAAGGTAAGAGAGTTGATAAGTGACAGGACAGATAGCAGAAGGTTATTTATTGCTAACACTGGCTGTAAGTAACTACTCACTACTGTCCACTTATTATGAAATAATCATTATTCTCTTAGTAATACCATAAAATTGACCATTATTTTCTTAGTAATGCTATAGTATTGATATTTATTTCCGAATAGGTTGTTATTAGCTACTTAGCTACTTTCAGCCAATGTGTACAATAAAGGATCTTCTTCTAGCTGCCATTACCTCTCCTACCGTAGATAGGCTATAGTTTAGTTTGGGGAAAGTGAATCTAATTTATAAGTTTTGCGTAATTTTTATACATGATTTATAAATATGGCAGATTATTCTAAACATTTTGTAAAAAGAGATACAGAAGAAAAACCATTCTAATTAGTCGCACTAGCTCACATATGTTTCTGTGCCATTTAAAACAATGATCAGTTGCAGCCATACAATTATTGTTTAGGTAAAACAATATTACTTAGTCTACTTATATGATAGTACTATATTTTTACCCTTTTTGGAAACACTATATAAAATTATCCACTATGCTTACAGCTACCGGAAAAATGTCCGAACACCCATTATATTTTATAATTTAAACAAAAAATCGTTCATAAAATGTATGGATGTGAAAAAGCAAGACTAATAACGGAATTAGGTAATTTAAATATGAGTTTAGAAAATATGTAAAAGTTAAAATATCCATTATAATCTAGTCGAATAGCTTTGCGAGTGCTCTAAGTAATGAATAAACAAATACCTGTATAGTGGAAAGTATTCTTTCTAAAAGTAAACTTTTATTCGAACTTCGATTTATTGTTTGGTCAATCCTCATTCACTTGAAATAACTAGCGCACTCTATGAAATAAATAAAGAGATATATGTGTCTGTAGCTCATAGCAACCACTAGATAGCACTAGTTTACATAAAACTATTTAAGGTTTAAAGTTTTACCGGTAGATAGCAGGAAGATAATTTAATTATATACAAATTAATGAAAGGAAACGAGAGTTTAATAAAGAAATTTCCTGGTTTTTATATCAAATATTGTTTATGGGCAAAGTAAATAAAATATTTATTCTGTAGAAACATTAAGTTTAATTTTCCACAAACAAAGTATTATCAATATCGTTTTTGAATATCTGTCTATAGGCATAACAGAATTTCTATTAAATCAAAATGATAATAAAAGTTTCTAGAAGAACAATAATTATTTATTTAATTGTTGAAAATTATTTTTCAAAATAATGGTAAAATACCGATAACCCTATTTACAAATTGTATGTTAAGCTACTGGAATGTGGGAAATTACTTGTCGGGCACCTCTACTATGACCCCATATGGATGATCAACCTAATTTAGATCTTGTTTTCAAGACGAATGTTCTTGAATTTCACATTTTCAAACGCTTGGCACACCAAATGACTAATGTGAAAACGTCAAGTTGCAAAACAAGCACACTTTATGGCATTGATAGTAGGGCAATTTTACAATGACCTTATTTGGTTATGCAACCTAACTTAGATTTTGTTCTATCCGCATCGGTGGCCGCATGTTCTAAGGTGCTACTCTTGCAATAGACTAGATTGCCGACGATGAGTTTGTGGCTCGATCTCGATCGGATGGTTTGCCCTAAAGGGTTTCCCACTTTCTCTCCACACAAATGCGAGTACACTTCCTCAGAATACAGCCTCCCTCAACCCTAGCATATTAGCATAGTTAGTATATAACCTGAACAGGTATTAAGACGGCACTAAAAGAAATGTTCATCATCTCCACATTCCACACAGACTAGAGTTCACCGTAGCAACTAACTCTCCTAGTAATGAAACAGGCTGAGGAGGGTAGAATTTAGAGGAAATGTAACCAGATTTACCATAAAGCGTGGAAAAACATTTACGAGAATCCAACTTAACGTATCCAACCAAGATTTGAACCCCAAACAAGACAACAATGATGACTTTGTCCCGAACCCATTGAGGAAGGTAATGTCTCATGTTAGATGTTAATCTATATCATCATCATCATCATCATGTTTCCAGCCTGTGGCCTGGCTCCATATATTTACCACCACAGGCTTGCTAGGCCTGTCATAGCTTCATATGTCTTATAATACAACTTAAGACTAGAACAGGCACAACATCCAGTTCCCAACCATTAATTTATCAATGTGAAAGGGTAAACCCATATTTCACCTATGATAAATTTTTCGACCATGCCGGGAATCAAACCCGGGACCCTTAGCTCAGTAGGCAGGCACGCCAACGACTGAACTAAGGTATCAGATAATCTTTAGAATATTATTAAGCATTATATCTTATATTTGGCAAAAATAAATGGAAAGCTTTAGTAAAATAGAATTTATTCCACAGTTATAAAATATATATATTAATATTGAAAGTTTGCTACCAGAAGTCATCGTCCTCGACATCAGCGTCCTTGCTATCACGCCCGACAGAAATGGGTTGGTCACTGCTTAGTTCCATGCTTGACAGTGATACGTCGTGTTTGTTAGCTTTGTTAGTTTCATCTGACGTTATACTCTGCCCCGTTTGTTGATGGATACTCTCCACAGAGCTTGTACTGCTGGCTAAGACGTGAGGTTTGGGGACCTGCCTCGCTACATTCGGCAATATTTGGGGTACTTTTTCCTCAGGCTCATGCTCCTGTACAAATCTTTCTGTTGGTACAGGAAGATCATTATCTACTGGCTCTAAGCTCTGGGCTGACTTTAAAACTTCTTGCGCAACAGTAATTAGTTGAGCTGATTGATCTTCTGTTGCGCCCATTTCACCAACGTGTGACTCGCTTGATGAACCACTCATTTCTTTCCTTGGGGAGTAAATAGTTGCAAGTTCTATCTCGACTTGTGCTGACAAATTTTGCTCTAATACTTCATGGTCAGATTCATGTTTTTCTTCCACGAGTACCGATTTATTCTGTAAATTAGTAGTGTCCACATTAGAGATGTCTGTAGAAACATTTGCTGTAGTATTCAGTGTGCTAAGGGGCTGGAGTTGGTCATTACTTTGATTTGTACCTGAATCTTTGTCAAACCCTTTCTGAACCCTAATATCTGGATCAGTTTTCCCATCAATCACACTCTCAGAATACTCGTCTCCCAATGAGTTAAGAAAAGGAAATGGTGCTTCGGAAGTGTTACCTACTTTGACAATGTTGTTTGTGTTCAAATCATTCTTTAATTGAGATAACACAGTTTGTGATTCTGATCCATCACGAATAAACATTTGCTCACTGCTTTCTCTCTGAATTTCGTGATCAGAGTTATCAAGTGAATTAGATAAAATTGGGGTTTTATAAATAGTTGTGGTTTGCAAAGAGTCAACATAAGAGACACTGGTATTTGTTGGTTGACAGTTGGCGACTGCTACATCAGGAGTGTCCAATCTCCTCCTGTAAGAGGACAGATGCATGTTAGAAGAATGTATCGGTGATGACAACATGCCCATAGCGGGTCTACTGTAATGGTTTGATAACAAACTGATTGGTCGTCCTGATGTTGGGGCAAAACTGACTCTCATCCTAGAAGGAGTAGATATCGGGGCAGATGCTATGGGAGGAAATCCTGCTCCTCCAAGACTAACTCTTGCCCTAGAGGGGAGATCCATCGAAACCGCCGGTCTCTCGCTACACACTGAAGTTTCAGCCTGTACCAGGCGAGGGAAGGTAGACTGCCTCAAGAGGTGTCGACACCTCGAAGCAGACCGGTACGGCACAGAAAGGAACAGGCTGTCCGACTGCCGCAGACGGAAGTTGCGGTAGCTGCGATCCACGGCATCGCTCTCTTCTTCCAGCCTTCTCAAGCGGGTGTGGGCCTCTCTTAGTATCTCATCTGTGGGACTGTTCTCGTCTGAGCTGCTCCCAGTGTGTATGATGAGTCGTGCCGGAACTCCTCGACCACGAACAGGTGCACTTCGTGAACCATCACCGACGGTAGAGTGCCGCCTGGATGGCAAAGGGGGTGGTAAGGGCGGGGAAGGACGAGCCGCAAGGGCTTCCTGAAGTTGGGCAGACAATTGTGCTGCATGCACTGTTAGTTCATCTATGCGACGCCTCAGTTGCTGAGTGTGGCCGCGGAGCTCCGTGTTCTCTTGTCGTAGCTGGTCAACAAGACTTGTCGTTAGCGCGTTGTCATTGTCCTAGTAGGAACAAGTACAGATAATAATAAATAAACAAATTTGTGGACTTGCTTACACATTACAAGTAAATATTTATTTTATATCATAAATGAGAGACCGATGCAGGAAAGAGTGATATGAGTTTCCCTTCACACTGCTGCCACTGGACAAAGAAGTATTAACTGCCCCTCAAAGAAAATGTATCATTTACCATTACATATTTATCGTTTTCTTTAATTCTCTTTAAAGTTTGTTTCCTCTTTTAATGGTTTTCAGTACCCGTTTCATTCTCCTTTATGAAGAGTTCCAGAAGAATAAAACCAAAATTACAGTAAGTATGGTTGGTTTCTTCTCTTTATTTGGTGGCAGCAGTGGAACGTGACAAATATCTTGACAAATTACCTGGTCTGTGCGAAACCAAGATTTTAAATCGTGAATAGAATATTTTGAGTTAGAAACTTTTCAATATGAATATGAGTCAAATGTTTGATAATAAAAAATGTTTTGCATATATTATTTTATAATCGATTTTATTTAATCAAATCCAAACATAATACTAGGCTATTTTAAAGTAGAATTAAAAATACCATAAAAATAGCGTTCAAACCTAGAGTTGTTGAAATAAAATGTAAACACTGGCCTCACGACTTTTATAAAATGTCATAATAAAGTTGTTTTATGTATTTTAATATAAGATTGAGGTTAGTTTCAATATAAAGTTAGATTACTCAAAAGTTTGATTTTGAATTTTATTTTTAATAATATCCCATCAAATTTGAATATGGGACATAGTTGATTTGCAATTTCAAATCCTATTCTAATTTTCCAAATAAAATGATTTGAAATGTTGAAGCTTTGCTGGATTCAATACACACGAGGACAAAGGTTCAGGACGCCGCTACGTGGTCCCCACTGGGCAAGTAATGCCTCGGGAAACCTTGGCAATCCCTAAGGTTGAGTTCTTGACTTCCTTTATAAAGCCGGCCATTACACAAGAAGGGGCCGACTCCCTTGGAGGGTTTTCTTGGGTCACTCAACGAGGCCCGAGTCATCAAATGACAACCAGGGCACGTCTGGGGTGGGTTAAGGAAGCCTCAGGACGGTGGATGCCAGACGTTCTGCTGACTGTGGTATTGGGTGGCTTATTACAGCTAAAGAGCCGATGGCTCAGCCACCGGTAGCTAGATGAGTATCTCTGGTAGAGACACACCGCGGCCGTCCCGGTCCTTTAGGCGGGAATTCTCTAATGTAAATCACATCAAGACTACATTATTAGGTGCATGTGGTAGTGATGAAAGGAGTTAGTTTATTACCATCGGCTCGGTTTGTTGGCCCCTGTGACTGTCCGAGGCCTTCCTGAGCCTGTGCCGTGTGGCGTCCAGTTCCTGCTGCAGGAGGTTGCACTGTTCTTGCAGGTCGTGGGACTGAGACAGCGACTGAGACATGTGCTGCACTCTGTTGTAGCTCTCCTCCAACTCATGTTGGACACTTGCCATCGAGTCGCGCTCCGCCTTCAATCTAGATTCATACAAACAAGAGCGCCGACATTCAAGAGATACGATGTCACTGTATGATTAAGAAGCAACACTAGTGTATGGAGGCGTTCAAGTATTATTCAAACACATTTTTGGCCATTTTTAGCCCCTACGCCCCTCTTGTAGGAAAAAATTAGTAAATGCCTGACCCCCCTCCCCCCTTGTTTATGTAAGATTTGTCAACTTGCTTTCATCTATTCAAAGGAATTTAACCATTTTTTTAAATGCAATTTTGCCTATAACCTGAACAGGTAGTAAGACGCGGTGATACATAAATTAAAAATTGATGCCAATTATAAATTGCTGGTGGTTTTAACATAGAAGTGTAAATTAATATTGTGAAATAATTGACTATTCAAATTGGTATACAATGAATTTAAGTTTATTGAACAGGTAAAATTAAAGCAAGTTATGACATTAAAACAGTTTAAAATTTTTAACTTACTGTTAATTGAAGTTATAAAAAAAGTGAATACATGAATATTATATTTATAAAAAAAATCATTATTTTCATTTGATCCGAATACCAAGGTCCTTGAATCCACGTCTCAACACTTTCAATTATTATGTTTCTATTTGGGGGGACCTAGGTAACCCTGGGAGAGAACAGGTGGTAGTGATACACCCTGGGAGAGAACAGGTGGTAGTGATACACCCTGGGAGAGAACAGGTGTAGTGATACACCCTGGGAGAGAACAGGTGGTAGTGATACACCCTGGGGGAGAACAGAGGGTAGTGATACATCACTGTACTTAACAGACGAGAAAGTTGTACGTCACATTAAAGAAGGCTGAACCCAGGCTGGAAATATTGAGTTGGTTTTTCTTCACTTGTGAACTACTCTTTCCCCATGCAAATGCGGGTGCATATGGCCTAAACTCTACCTTCCTCATTCCTACCCTCTAGTGTTAATATGTGGCTACCCGGACGGGTAATAGGACGTAATAAAAAAAAGTGATTCTCTAGAGTATGTAGTCAACTAAACGGTCGAATAAGAAATTGATTCTACCAGAAGTTTCAAGGGCGGTTTGCATGTTTGTAAACCACTATGAATAATTTTAAAATTCAACCCGATAATTTATTTTCCGTAACAATTTCGCTCATGCTAACATGTCTTGTTTATTTCAAAGGTTGGTATTCCTGCCACGCAACATCAATTAGAAATGTGCGAGCTGTTTTCTTATTAATGTGCGCCTGGTTCATGTTCCATTCCTTACGTTCGCCGTCTCTTGAAGAAGCTCATTTTGTTCACTCGCTATTCTGTTTGGCGTCTTACCTAAGAACTTAATAATAGCTTGCGTTGGATTGAACGTAATAATTATGTCGGTAACGTTGCTGGGAGAAATCATGATAGGAACGTATTTTCTTTGGCTACGTCTCGGAAACGATTCCAATTTCTGAAGAGCTTCTTCAAATCTACATAATTTTTTCTTCAATGTAGGTCATTTTAGAAATATATTCAGATCGATCAATGTAATGTAGTCTAAACATTTATACACACCCGTGCTCACATTACATAGAAAATAATTTGTTTTAATTAGTAGTCAATTATATGGGTATTTATGTAGCCTATTATTAAAACAAAAACACAAAATGATAATGAAGACATTTCGAGGGTCAACTCTAACATAACATATGTGAGGTGTTAGTGTAATAGAGTGTGTTATTACTAGCGATCGGATTCTTGGTGACCAAAAATGTTTAAAATAGGAATTACAAATATGGGATTTAGGCCCCAGAATAGGCACTACAGGGGAAAAAAAAAGCACACGATAGGCAATGTAAAATGTTACTACCAACTATTTTATCGCCCCCAGCTAATCAACATTACTGTTTTTTAATAGCACCACGTTTCGCTAATCAATCAGTCTATACGCTTATGTACTAATTACGCTAATATGCTAGGGATTAGAAAGGTGAAATTTAGAGGAAGTGTTTCTGAATTTGTGTGGAGGGATAGTGGGAAACCATTTAGTAAAAATCACCTTAATTACACTGGACTGAGATTCGAACCCCGTTTTCCCTATTATCAGCAGACTAGTCCAACACGAGGGTGACACCTTAGACCATTCGGCCACTGATGGTGGTGGTAAATAGTGGGTTTCCTCCTTAAGTAGCAAAATAATTATGACTGAAGGGAGGAATCAAAGCCATGAACTGTCTGAAGGGAGGAATCAAAGCCATGAACTGTCTGAAAGGAGGACTATAAGCCATGATCTGATTGAACGCACACGATTTATTAAAAAATGGTGGAGGTAAAAACATGTTATATTATTCCTCTAGGACCAGGGTTGACGGGGAGGTTTCATTCAACATTAGGGAGGGAGGGGGAGTTGAATACAATCATGACCAGATAGATCTAGGCTCTGCTAGAAGTGCACCCCCGCGAACATAATGTATATTGCCGAGCTTCTAGCCTGCATTACATCCCATGCGAACTAACACATGTTTGCAGTTGACCAGCTTTTAATACACCATTGAAACTCGCCGTATGAATACATCCAGGTAACCTTTCATCAACATTTCTTTCTCTCCCCTAAAGTTCTCTTATATAATGGGCCAGTAAACAATTCTAATGGAATATTATCTCGTGGTTCAAAACAACAAGCACATCAGACCCAGGCCAAAATAAGGGGCTCGTCTATTTTATTTCTATATGTTTTAAATTAGAATATGAATGAGACAAACAGTTTACAAATTTGGTAGTCATGAGTAATCTTATTTTTAAAGTCTTTCGGGAACGGTTTTGAAAGTCGCAAGACCGGAAGATTGTAAATAGGCCGATAGCATAAAAAAAACAAGTATAAATAATGAAACATTTGAAAGTAAATAGCAGAAAGTCGAGCCTCGATGCTTATTGAAATTTCACACACTTTAATTCATTGGGCTTGTAGCTAAGTTGTCAGTGTTCAACAAGTACTGACGTCTGGTTCGATGCTGGGAGGTGCTGACCAAGCATTCACTATTTGTATGTGGATTCGTCATTATATCTACGTAACGGGGCGTTTAAGTATTACGTAAGCACATTTTTGGCCATTTTTAACACCTCCTTCCCCCCCCCACCCCACCCCCCGTAAGCAAAAATAAGCAAATTTCTGAACCCCTCTTTCCCTTGCTTACGTAAGATTTTCAACTTTTTTTTCATTTATTTACAGGAATAACCATTCTTTTATTCATGCAATTTTACCTATAGCTTGAACAGGTATGATAAAAAAAAATATTAAAATTCATACAATCTATAAACTGCTGGTAATTATTAACATGAAGTTGTAAATTAATATTGCGAATAATTGAGAGCTAACACAGGTATACAATGAATTTAAATTTATCTAACAGGTAAAATTAAAACAAGTTATAACATTATAAAAGTTTAAAATTTTTATTTACCTTTAAATGTAGAAAAAAAGTATTATTAATGAATACGTAAATATTATATTTATAAAAAACCTCTAAGGCCTAAACTTTATTTGATCCGAATACCAAGGTCCTTGAATCCACGTCTCAACACTTTCAATTATTATGTTTCTATTTGGGGGGACCTAGGTCACTCAAGCCTTGGCTTCTCCACTTCCTCGTTTAGCCACTGAGCATCTTCATTGCTGCCCGAAGTCCTAGCGGCTTGCGATGCGCCCTCCCACAATTTTGTCCGTCATGCTGTCTTACGTAAGCCTTGTTCTTACCCCCTACCCCCTGTCCCCCTTATCAGCAAAAATAATCAAAGATAGCACCCCCTTCTCCCCCTCCTAATGTGCTTACGTAATATTTGAACGCCTTCTATGGGGCTTAGACCCTTTTAATGCGGGTTTATGAAGGCCAAATACAGTTCAATGGGACTTTGAATAGAGCTCAAGAGGTATCTAAATTAATTTAGTATTTGTGTGTGAGTGTGTCCTACTCTACCAATTTTAAAATATTTGTCGGTACCGTTAGTTGTTTTATTTCAACAAGTTCTGTCTTATATAAGTTATTTTATAAGCAGGGCCATATTTAAATATTTGACGCTCCCCCAAATAAATGTATCTTAGTGCCATCCTCAACACAATTGAAGTAGTGACAACATCGGTGGTCATACAGTCTAAAGTACAGGTTTTTAAAATTTGAGTTGCGGCCCCTCCAAGGGTGCCTAAATAAATTACATGGGTACGCAGGGTCATTGTGGTATTTTTCTCGCAGGAGACCACTCTATATTCTAATGAGGGGATTTTTGCAAACAATTTTATGAACAGTCAATTTGAATGATATCTGTCAAGGAACAGCGTTCGACGCTTAACAAATGTGAGTACATAAAAAGATTCCCTTCCATTTGTGTCAACTTGAGGTTCCTGTCCCTGGTCCCTTTTTGCCAGCCATACCACTACATCCCTTTAAAAACTAAGAGATAATAATAATATACTGCAATAATCGTTTATATTAGGAGCTGACAGTTTTGTGTTTCATGTGGCAACTTGTTGTCCAATTTACCTGCTACACTCCTGGTCTAGAAGCTGCTGCTTACGGTCCAACTCCTTCTGCTTCTCTGCGAGTTGTGCCAGCTCATGTTGACTGCTCTCTTGGAACCTTTGTTCCTGTTGCCTCACCTCCCCTCGGTAATCCTAGAATATATGATCTGGGGTCATGCCTTACTCTGTCTGATCCAGTTCACACTTTAAATTTTAATAACACATAATGGAAAATTCACTTTTGAAATGAGCACAAAGTGCTTTTTGTATGGATGAGTCCAAACCATTTTTACTCTAATCCAAATCCTCATTTTACCGACAAATCCTGAAACTTAGAAAACGTGATAAACAAAGGAAGTTAGCTTTTCCATTTTTTTCGTTTTTTTTTTCAATTTTGTTCAAATTAATTATTAAATTAATGGTCTTGGTTCTGGCTGTTAGGTTTGTAATATTTGAGGCATTTAACATGCTCTTTCTAAGCCAACTAATTATATCAGTACACGAGAATTTCTATGAGCAAGAGCGAAAGGGCCTACTAATTTTTCCGGGAAAGGTATTTTCACACAACTTCCTGGGTTATTTTGCATGCCACAATCAATATGGGTCTGACGACTTTACTTTCCTCCAAAAGAAGTTGTAATATGGATTTTTACCATTAAAGAAAAATCCGCCAACCCAAGTTGGGTTTGAACCCACAAACATTGGGTCCTGAGGTCCGAGGTAAAGCTCAAAGGATGTCAACAATAGTAATAGTTTGATTGTATGTCTGCTGAAGCGCCCCTTTATAGAGTAATAGAATGATTGTATTGAACACCCCACCTCCAACATGTGTAGCCTGCAGCTAACTTCACTCTGCTGGTCCTTAAGTCGCTGAGCCATCTCAGAGAGCTGCTGTTTCCTGGTGACCAACTCTGTCTCCATAATCTCTTTCTGCCTCCCCACAGCCTGCTCGGCACGGCTCAGCTTAACGCTCATCTCCTCCTCGTGGCGTGTAAGCTGCGCTTGTATGCGCGCCTCACGCTCCACTGTCTCGTGTCGATGCAGAGACTCAATCTCCTCCAATCTACGGCGGTGTGCCTCGTCTCTGCGAGACAGTTCCTCCGAGTGTCTGTCTTTCAGTTCAACACATGCCTGGGCTACCCTCGACTCGTGCAGACTGAAACAGTCGCGTGTGGACGTAACTGGCATGACAATTTTTTTTGTCATGTGTATGAGGTCATAAGCAACAAAGATAACAATTTTTTTAGTAAATTAATTATTGTTAATACAATGTTGTCCTTTATTGTTATTCTTACAACTACACAAGTCAATATAATTCCTTTTACCATAAAAAATCGTTATTGGAAGTCAAGACCTTCATAGTAATTGTATTTGAGATAATTTTATGCATTTTTTTATGAATCTTGAATCTCTCGAATACCAGAGGATTCAAGGGATTCAAGGGTCCCATCTCTTGTAGAGAGTGGACCATCGGAACTAATTTGGGCCGGAAATTGTCGGATGTTAATTTGTTTGGATAAACAATAGTACCACTAATTATTCACCTGAGACAACATTGTTTGTGTGGACTAAAGCTAAACAAGATACTATCTATCTATTTATCTATCTATCCTATGTAGGTCAACAACAGTCTTGTCGCGCAATCAACAACAGTTAACTAAATACACCCACATTTTTGGGGCTTGGCTTTTCAAGAATACAAGTTTGGATAATCTATGTTCAACTGTATTTGTTTCCCAGAAAAAAAATTTGGTTCATTTAGTTACGAAATGAATCATATTATGGTTTGACAAACGACAGTTACCGTACTCAAGTATGTGACCTCAATCTACCCTAAAGGGTAGCAAGTTTAACTTGTGCGTCAATATAAAAAAAAATCACCCATACACTAGACAGGGATTTGAACCCAGGATATCTGGTTAGATGCGCCGACCACTTGAACAACTGAACTATCTGATATCTGCTCCCTGTCCAGGAGTATTTTTTACATATTTTTTACATCACTCAGTCAGAATCTCATCTGAAAAGATGTGTTTATTTAAAAGCGCAACTTATTTGGTTCCACAATCAAGGCCTGACCTTTCAGAGTAGGTACACACAGGTCTGTAGTTTGCGCTTAGTGAGTGTAGATAAACAAGTGCCAACAAGTAATAAGCTCTGTATATACTATACATTATATTGGAGAGTGATCTATTCATGAGAATCACGTGAACAATGTATGCTCTATTTAACTAGGCTGGTTGCTATTCAAACAAACAAGCTACCCTGTACAGTGATTTAGCACCAAGCTGCTAATGATGTACTTCCGAAATAAGGGTTAACTCACTCTTAAACTACGCACCTACGTTCACTCAACAACATTAGCATTTATTAGCGGTACAGTTTTATCATCTTCACTGGAGGATTTTTGCTAAACACTTGGCCTAAAATATTTTATATAAATATGAACTACATAATTTAACACAATTTTACTAGAATTATCTAGATTATTTCTTTGAGGTATTTAACGTGCACTTTTTGAACCGACTGGTTATAGCTGCCAACGAGAATTTCTACAAGCAAGAGTGAAAGTGCCTACCAATTTTGACAAGAAAGGTATTTTCCCCATACCTTCCAGGGTTCTTTAACACACCACAATCGACACAGGACCGACGGACTTACTTCCACTCCGAAGGAAGTTGTGCTACCGATTTAATCGCTCAAGAAGAATCTGTCGACCTTGGCTAGGCTTAAACCCATAAACAGCGAGTCCTAAGGCAAGCACTTTACCACAAAACCACCGAGGTCAACCTGGACCTAAATTATTAAACCTGTTCAAATTTAAAACTAACAGATTTCTTCACCCCGTTCTAATATCAATCACAGTAAACATGTGGTTTGATATTTTATTTCTGGACCCAAAGGTTTGCAAATTTCATAATATAAATTGCAGGGATGTGCTGTCGGGGTCAATTTTGGGTGAAGTTGGAGTCGGTACTTATTTACCGACTCCGACTTCAAAGTAAAAACTTAAAGTATAATAACAATTTTATACTTTTTTTTTATTATTTAAGACAAAATTTGTAGTTTCGATTGATAGATTTATTTAAATATTAATTCACAATATCAAAGAAGCTTCCCATGAAGTCATCTGTAATGAAGCATTTTACTGCAGTCAATTAATTTATTACTAATTAATATACATTAGCAATTTATGAAAGAGTTCAAGTCGAGCAGTAGAAAAATAGAGGAGTCGAAGGCGTGGCGTACTGACTCCACAATAGGGATGTGAAGAAAGTATCGATACTTTACTAATTTTGATATTTTCCTTTCGATACTAGTATTTTTTTACTCGATACCTTTACTGATATTAGCACTCACACTCCGGTATCAGATTGGTATTGAAAGAAACAACTTTTTAATTATTTTCACTCGTGTTGGGTTTAAATGTTTACTAGAGTAGTCTGTGAAGAAAGAAAAATTACTATTTCAATTCTCACTTGTTTTCTGCATGACAAGCAAGAGGCAACTCTAGCGTTCAATCTCTTTTAGCTTATCACAATTCATAGCTGTTCTTTCGTCTTTATCAATACAAGCCGATGCGTGCCGGAGTGAGTAGCGCCCAGTCTACAACCCCTTCCTTTATCAATGAGCAAAAGGGTGCCCCAAGCAGATGAAGCAGAAAAGTTCATGTGTGTTGTTTAAGGAGATAAAGCAGGGGAGGTTAATAATCTATAATGAGAGTATATAAATGACGAATGTGGTTAAAAAATGGCACCTCAAAGAAGTGAATTATGGAAGTTTTTTTTAAAAGTTGGGTAGCGGAAAAAGCATCTTGTAAAATTTGTTTTAGATTATTAAAAACCATGATAATTTTCAGGGTTTAAATAAATATGAAAATATAATTTTGATGCAAAACTTGGAATTATTATTATTAGATAAGAAAAAAATATTTTTCAAGATTAAAATTTCGATACCGATACTTACTGTTATCGATACCATATCCCTACTCCACAACCCTGATAAATTGTTAAACCTGAATCATGATATCAGTCTACCTGAGCAGTAAAAATCAGCCATACCAGATTGTGGCCACAAACATCATCTGTTCGATCAACCCGTGAAAACCTGTCTAGAATGCCGGTATTTAACATTTCACACACTTGCTAGACTCACCTTTACACTCACCTTTTTATTTTCTCCAGTAATTTACTAACATACTTATTCTTGATGTTTGTTTCAAGGAGAGTTTTATGAACTTCCTTAACAAACTCATCATCTCGACTCATCAAAAAACTATTGCTCTCCTCCGCCAGTTGTTTAACGGAGTCTCGGCTGGAACTCGACGGAGTTTTATCGGCTGCAGACATAGTTTCAGAAGGGGAGACTTTACTACGAAAAGAAGTCGTGTTGTGACTGGTCTCAGAGATGGTTCGTATAAAACATGTCAACAAGGATTCCCTTTTGGACCGGTACATGGAATAGAGCGCCTTCACTTCATCAGAGTCGGCGGGGAAACCCAGCGCCTCCATGATGTCGGTAACATCGCGGTTTTGGAAGTGTGACAGTCCTTTGCCACCGTCTACTTTCACAGCGCCCGCTACCGAGCCAAGAGTCACCGAGAACTCGGGCAGGTTCCGGAGTAGCGGCACTTCGCTTGTGAACACGGACAAAGTGTAGTGGTATTCCTGTTGAAGCAAGAATTCTGCTATCAGTAAATTGATGGCATAGCACTTGGGGGAAACAGCACACCACAAACGACCCTCTGGACGCGTCCCTAGAGGGGTGTCCTGTAGAGCGGATATCATCTGCTGTCTTAGCAGGGTCTGGAGCTTACCCAGGTAGCCTCGGTCGTTAAACCTGCAAGGAGAAAGAGTGGGATGATCAGTCACCGAATAAACCGGTTCTTAGAACCAAGACAAGGACTAGATATTTGAGATTCTACAGCGCTCTTCATGCAGCCAACTTGATCATGCTGAAAAAAAAAACTCTTAAGAGATTCAATTTATCATGTAAAAGTTGAAACCACGATTAGAGAAGATCTAAACTAATAATTAGAGAAGACTCAGCCTATTCTAAACTGCAGCATAATCTGCAGAGTTTGTTTTTACTGGCAGGGTGTCCGGTCAAACTATATTTTGAAATTCCCTGATTTTTACGGGTTTTCCAGAACCAGTTTCAACTTTTCCAGTTAATATAATATTACAAACATTTTATTAAGCTCGCAATTCAATGTAATAATATTTTTAGACATATACACATTCTAAAATAGTGTCACTATTTGAAGGGGTTAGCGGACTTTAGCCTCCAGCGATGGAATATTGGGTGCAATCTAAGTTAGATTTCAGTTAGATCATATTGAAAGCTTACCTTTTACACCAGTACAGTTTAAAATTGTTGTGAGCTACATTCATTTTTAGTTGCTGCTCCTTAAAACATAAGATTATCATACACGCTCATAGCCGTGACTCAGCTTTGGCCAAAGAGGGGCAGAAAGGCGGTATTGTTAATCTCATGTTGACCTTGAGAATTCAGATTAGTATGCTCAACAGGCACAACTGTTTTAAAAGAAATTAGCAATGAGTAACTGTAACAACAATGTTATTTTGATTTTTGTAAATGAAACTTGCGTCTTAGTTTAGTGAATATGTGAAAGTTTCAGAAATTTGATCAAATTCCCTGACTTTTCCTTGACCAAGCATATTCCCTGGATACCCTGATTAGGTATAGTAGTATCTAATACTGTGATGATTCGATTGTTATTTTCATAAAATTACTGCGCAGTAATGCAAATTGAATTTCAATCTAGTGTAGTGAACGCGTAATATTTGTTAGTTCCAGAAGGGGAGGCCAAATAGTGGGTCCTGATGTTTTACAAAATGATAAATTGGATTAAAATGTTCCCCGAAGGTTTGAAGACCTATGGTCTACCTCTTGATCAGAAAGTGTTCCCTACTAATGGTAGAGGATAATACACTCTTAAACGTGAAAACTTAACTTACACTATGTACGGTAATAAATATCTCTGATGAATTCATAATTTACCTCACTAATACATCTATGTCTACTAATTTCGTTCAAAATGATCATTTTAGTAAGGCGTAAGCCTTCAGTAAGAGTTAATATAGTTTTGTTTTACTTTTTTTTAATCTTACCTATTTATTCCCTTCATCAAACACAGATTGTAGATCTGTTAGTGTATCAATGTTAATCAAACTCTCGCACATAGCTCTATTTAACCCTCTTACAAAAACTACAAAACTGCCCATTTTAAAAACCTTGATACACTAAAACATCTATTATATTTTAATCATAATAATCAGATAAAAATCTTTTTGTGTGTTTATAATTAAAAAAATAATTAAAGAAGCTTAACCAAACCTTCAAAAAAAAAAATCAAACAAACTTAACCTAACCTTCAAATTCTATTAAAATTCTATTAAAATACTAATTTTGGATGGATTAGGCCTATATATTTAGAAAATGGGGCTAGTTATTTCCATGCAAATTGACCTGTGTGTATTCTGGTAGAGATATTTTAATTATTTTTTATTTAACTGATCAATCAAAATATTTTGATGGGTAACGAACGCTTTTTTGTGTCTTATGGAATAAATAACCTTATTAGGTAAGATATAATTTTTTTATAAAGAAAAATATTTTCCCAAAAGGCACCATAAATGTTATCTAGGCCTATCCGAGAATGAGATAACTTGGAGGTAGGGATGCAAACTTGTATTTATACTTTAGTATTTAATCTTAATGTTGCCACTACAGGATGCAGCATCCCATTAAATCATAAATGTAAAATAAACATTACAACATAACCTCTTAGCTTGGTCACTTCTTACCATTTGTAAAGCTTGGATCTAAATTCTTCTGTTGAAAGTTCCTTTGGGCAGTTTATTAGCATTGGAAAATTTTCTTCAGCCATTTTATTTTTTAGTATGCAAAGCTAAAATTCATCGTTCTTAACAATTAATTTTAAACCTAAAACAAATCTACAAGAAAAAATTGTTTATTTCGAGAACTTTTTTTTAATTGTTTACCTAGAATTTAGAATAGAAACGAGGGATTGAAGCGCTAGCGCATGCGTGTGATTCCGCGGGGAGTTAAATAGAGAATATTTTAATTTACTAGATCATTGTCAGACTTCTTTTTACTATTAGAATAAAACATGTTAATAGACAAGATATATTATAGTGAATATTTGGATTATTGCTTCTTAAAGGGTTAGAGCGTGCTATGTTATGTAAGGCTCGTGTGTAAAATAATTAATTTTGAAATGTTTCTGTTTCTTATTCCGTACAAACGCATGCGCACAAAAATAGATGCACGTGCGCAGCTAGAATTTCTCGATGATCTCCCATTAGAGGACCACTAACAAAAATTAACAAATTTTAAACTTTTTTCTTGTCTTTTTTTCCTATCCAATAAAAATAGAAGCACAAACTGCCTTGGTGTAATATTTTTTATTTTATCAGTACTTATAATTGAATTGTTACTTTTAGGTTAAAATTCAAGATAGCTACAATTTTAGAGGTAAATTTATTAGGTTTGCTAAACGAAATTACCTTCGTCTGTTTATAACAAGTTTTGTAAGGTGTTATTTAATAGTAATTGTAAATTTATTTAGTCTCAAATGTTTTAAAATTATCTATAAATATTTATATTACAATGGCTTTATTACACATCAAATCTATTTTCAAGTGTATTTTTATTTTGACATAATCCTATTTTACTCACAATGTCCCTGTGGCGCAGAGGATAGCGCGTTGGACTTCTAATCCAAAGGTCGTGGGTTCGATCCCCACCAGGGATGCAAGCATATATTTTTAATTCTAATAAGAGGAGAAATTGATGATTTCACATTATTAAAAATAAAAGAAACACTCGCTTGAAAAAAGATTCAATTTTATAGTCTTTTTTTTAAAAGAAGCAACAAAGTTCAAGTTGAATAGACATCTCACAGGCTATTTCGCATTTAACATGTTGATAAACTTGAAATATTGAGGATTGAATAAAATGATTAAATATTTGTTAAGTAAAGGAGGGGAAAATATATCAAATTTCCAAAGGGTAATTTATCTACATGGATAAAAATAGAGAAACAATCTAAAACCAATTTTCTCGAGCAGATTATTTCTAGATTACAATCATTTTGATAAATTATAATCCTATAAATAAATAACATAAGCAAATTAACTCACTAAATGAGCAAGTTGATTAATGTAGCAAACTTTACAATACTCTCATAATAATTATTAATACAGAATAATGTAATTAGCCCGAACGGGTAATAAATAACACGCAGTGGACTTTAGATTTATTTTACAAAAGAGCAGTATTTTGTTTTTTCAAAAATTAAGTTTTTTAGACTCGGTGTCTTAGTTAAAACCTTTTCTATATCGTACATAGTGATTTTGAAAACTTATTAATATAAATAACTAGGTTAATTGTAGGTAATAAAGCTAAGTT
>CABFWB010006746.1:0-22888 GCA_902151455.1 Timema bartmani
TTTCTCCTAGTTTCCAGGAGTGGCGCCCAACACATACATTTTTATTAATCTCGACGTTACCTTTTTGTTGATAAGACACATTAGTACACATTTTTTTCACAATGTCAATATATTTTCGTTGTAAGCTAGGCTTTCTATTTAGGCCCGGATTTGTTAAAACCATTTTACAAGGTAATTTAACCGAGAAAAATTCAACTACCACTTATCCAGAGCTCGCAGGATCATTGAAAGTGTTGTTGGTAAAATGGCTGCTTGATTTCATATTTTACATACAGACATTAGTTTACTATTTGATCACGTGGATCTTGTTGTTATGATCTTTGCTCTTTACGCGGGAAGTGCAGTAACTCATATAATTTCAACAGACTGTTTAGACAATGAGGATAGGTAAGAATATGATATTAATATTGGATTTCGAATGGATCCAGATTCCACTTGTGGACTTCAGCATGGACATAACATGGATATAACAGATATGTTGGGGGTGAAAATAAAATGAATCACGAAACCTTTTTCTTTAATATTTCAATGACGAAGGAAAAGTTAATTGGCAAGATAACATGCTTCATTATGATTGTAAACTATACTGTATACAAAAATAATATAACATGTGATTAGTATAAAAATTATATTTGATCTAGAAACATTAGAATACGTAAATTATTTGATTTACATTTTACAATAAAATAATAAACTTTCAACATGCACATTTTAAAGCCATGTAAATTTGGATGTAAATATGATTATTAAAATTATAGTAGTTTATCTCAATTTTCTACGTACCTCACTGATTGGGCTGAAAAATTTGTCTTCAATATTATCGCTGCCGTCATACCCTGGCGTTTATTGATCAGTCAGAAAAAAGTACCATAAATTTTGCTTTTTAATGTCTTCAATATCAGTTCATATCCTAAGTGAAGCATTATATTTAATTAGTTCTTTGTGGAAGTAAGTTCTTAATGAAATCACTTTTTATGTAACTGATTTTTTTTCCTGTGCATCAACTTATTTTAATTTATTGATTAAAATGTTAAATGCAGCATTTCTTGATAATTGTCTGAATAATCTCTACTATTTATCTTCTATAAACATTCATTTTTGTTATATAAATTAATAAGTTTGTAGACAAACTCACGTAACATTAACCTGAGGTCGGTCATTTTCTACTAGAAAACTTAATGCAAGTCTGAAAAACATCTACATAGTCGTTCTTGTCTACAAATCGGAACAAGAACGGAAAAATCAACTCAACGCTGGTTGTTTTAGTGGCAAACAATTGACGGTATGCGATAAGTAAGTTGTCTGATTTGACCACACACACACACACTCTCTCTGTCTTGCATCACAGCTTGCAACTGGACAAGTAAAACGAACAGCTAGAAGTGTCTGAGCAAGACTTAATGCTCATCATCCAAGAAATGTGTATGATCTACAATTCAAGTCATATGTTGTGATTATAATGGTTTTATGAGGATGCAAAAAGCAAATCGAAGTATAGATCGTTAAAATGATACAAAATGTTTAATTACTTGTTAGGTTCCGTTTATTTACTCAACTCCTACAATTACTTATTAACTATTTTGTTGTAGGAGTCTCATGCTATGTAGATTGATGATGTTAGCATATCTTCCAAAAATACCCACTGAAATCGTTAACTTTCTTTTGAAATAGCTTAATAGCATTAGTATAGCCATAATTAAATCAATCTATAGTAATTAAATCAAGCACGTGGTCATAACGTCACGCTAGTTTGGTTTTTTCATGATGAGGTCAAAATCAAAGTTCCAACAAGATGCACTGGGAGGGGATATTCTCTCAACTGTTCATCCCTTCTCCTTCCATAAAAATGAAGGTACGTTTACTCTAAAACGTACCTGCCCCACAATTTGTAACTAAATGTGTATCGCTCAGACGAGCAGTAAGAGTCATTGAAAGTAATAATTTATGAACTAGGATATGAATGCATGTAAGTTATGAAGGGGCCACTATGGTATCAAAGACAAACATTGTGATTAAACCTTGTAACTGGATCAAATCAACTTAAGAAAGTTAAAGCCTTATATTCCATCAAAAAAACATAATTTAACCTCTATCCATCTAACCTTACCATTTAATACAATGCAAACCATTACGCTATGCAAAATATTAATGTGCATTTAGTAAAAAATTGTTTGTATATCTCGACACTAAAGTTGTAAAATCTTTTTTGTAATGCATTTTCTTTGCTGAAATAATAAAATGTATTTCAATGGTACACCTTAATCTATACGATTCAATTTTCTGAATATATACTAATCAAGCAACGTTCACTTATAAACTTCATACAAACGAAAATATTCCTTGTGAGAACAATTTCTGGAATATCAGTGGATATGAGATTGTTTGTTTGGTGTGAAGTGCTTCAGCTACTAACGTACTTTCCAAATATTGCACTCCAACGTGCGTATTTTAACTGTACTTTGCTGGACTGTTGAATAATTCAAGATCACTCTTAAGCTCAAAGCAATGTCACTGGCTTCTATAAAGTCCCTTTTCATGGATATAGAGGTCCAGTTATGGTCACCAAAAACATTTGTGCAGAAGATGGAAGCGAATATTACTCCCTCACTTCTATTTATGACCCTTGCCTTCTGTCTGATGCCGTCAATTCTTGACAGTTTACGGCTCTTCTGTGTGAAACTAAATTATAAAAAGAAAACAAGTATGAAAAATAATCCTACCGCGAGATGAAAAAAGAATATTAAAGAAGCAATATTACGTGATGAAAAAATGTATGGAATAAGAAATAGCAACCCAAGGGAATGTTTTTCCAGCGGCTAGAATTAGTAAATAAAAAACGTATTCGTGCTGATTAGATATTTTGAAAAAAGTAGTAACTAAAAGAAACAATTTTTGTAATAAAGGTAAGTGGAACTAAATATGAAAGTATAGATTTAAAATAAATAAAAAATTACAAATAAAAAAAAGCATCTGTTAACTAAAACACCAAACTACAACTAAAATACATTTATTCTCGGTTATAGTCATATAATATTTTAACAAATAGAGGTATTTACGGTGAGCGAGTATTAAAAGAAAGCAATTACAATACTTTTAAAAAAATTGTTATTAAAACTACGTAATAAATTATAACTTGCGGAAGATTGTGTAACATAATACACAATGGCCAAAAAAATAAGCGTGTGGGCAGGTATATTAAGTTTGTATACCTAATGGCCCTATGAAAAAAATCTAGGTGCGTTAAATCAGGTGACCTTGCTGGCCACTAAATTGGTCCTCTTCTGCCAATCCATTATCCATTAAATCTGTTTTTTAACCACTGACGAATTAGTAGTATATGGTGAGGGGGGATACATCTTGCTGAAAATGTAAAATATCTTCATCAAGCTCCATGTTTCCATGATTGTCTAGTTTATTTACTAGGGCGTGCACTATGGAAGCATGAATAGCTTCTTGAAGCATTTCCAATTTTTTTTCCCCTGTAAAATTTCCATCACTAAATTAATATGGGACCTATAATCATTTCACCTAATATACCTTGTATATTTTCTGGCCATTGTGTGTGTCCATCACTTAAACTATGAAAATTTTGATCACTCCAATAACGACAGTTGGGTTTACTTACAAAACCACTTAAAAAAAAGTGCACTCGTAAGAAAATCAAACACATTCAAGTAACAATGAACTCACATTCAATAATGCGATTATTTCTTCGTAAAACTGTAGTCACCTATCAGGATCATTTTCACTTTATATTTGATGTACCTGCATTTTAAATGGCTGAAACATTTAATTTCAATGTCTTATGAAGCGAACCAATTGATACACCAGTAACTTTAGATAATTCCCGCACTGAACTTATGGGATTTGCAATATAAGTGCCCAAAATATACACTTGAAATAATTCACTCAATACTATATGCACAGTCCATTTTTTGCTCACGACAAATCCTGTTTCTTTAAATTTTGAAACAAGATTCAAACTATAACTATATTATAGGTTTCTATTCTGATGTCTTTGGTTGAATGTTGCCACCATTCTTCGAGCATATTGATCTTCGGCTCCATACAGCAAAATCTATTCTTTTCTCTCTTCCAGACTGTAAACTATTTTTTAAGATTCGATGTTAACAGTAGAAAGCAAATGAAGGAACTAGTTGATTTGTAACTGGCATTGATAGTAATAACAATATTTTGTTTATGATCCTAGACACAAAAACTTGTACCTTCCCGAGCTATGTTTGAATAGGCCAAATTATAATGCCGCGTCCGGTGCTGGCGACTCAGAAACTTGTTAGGATCATTTTTCGTGATAGCTTTTACTTTAAGAAGTAATATTCCACCATTTTTAAAATGGCATAATGTGATCTACTAGAATAGTAATAAAAACGTCACCTTAGCAATGACACTCCAGGTCATACCAGCCTTACCACCTTACTTTCTCCTCAGAACCAAACAACTTCTGCTTTAAAAAATATTTCCTGCAATGTGTTGTTTTCGAGATATTTTGGTGGAAAGTTTTCAAATGAACGCCCGGTATGCACATGATCTATCTCATAGTTTATTATGTGGCACGTCATACATACTAAAAATGTTGAAATAAATCTTAGAAAATTAATCTTAGAGTTATTGAGACTACCTTCCAATATTTCACTATGGTAAAGCTTAAAGGATAAGGACATAGTGCTAACTGTCAAAAAGAGACTGTTAACTTTTAAAATTATTTAAGTCTTCCCACCTCTTCAAAATTAAAATTGAAATATGCCACCGTTTTTCACCTATTTGGCACCGTTTTGCACTCTAGGCCTAGAGACGAAAAGACTGTTTATGTTTAGGGGGGCCAAGTTAAGAGTCGCCCCCCCTACTATCAAAATCCTGGATTTTGTATATGCCAACTTAGATTTGATTTGCACCGTTTTGCACTGTACTATTACTTTATTCTACACTCACGTACAAGACATACAGTACCATACTAATCACCGCTCCAAGGCCAGAGCTCACACTACTTAGGCTGCTGGAATGTGTCACCAACCCTTCTGTCTCGATGAACACTAGGGGAGGGAGTATTGTCCCGTTATAACGTTCCCCCCTACCTGCTTGTTAGCAGTCAGCCCTTGTCACTACAGCACCTTAATAGTTTTGCAAGAGAAAAATCAATAAAAAAATACATGATTAGAATTAATTAATGGCCCAAGTTCAGCGCATGCCTTGGTTCCCCAAACAAAATTTGTGTTTTTTCCTATAATAATTTTAATGTATTGTTTGCACTCAAACATGAAGTTTTGAACAATATTAGTTTAGCCAGAAAAATAATTAATTATAACAAAAAGTTGCCTTATTACATTGAGTATTCACGGACTTTCAGCGCTTATAAACGTTTTTAGTTTCAACTGTTTTTCGCACAATGTTGTACACCTTAGTAATTAGTTTACTTTACAGTAGAGATAAATATTTGTTTTCATGTCTTGTTGGAAACCGTTTTACACACTAGTTTGTTTTTTTTACTTTCGATACCTTTTTACTCTAATATAAAGGAGTCTTATACTTGAGTGTGTCGTTTTGCACTTTAATGGTTACGCAAGAAAAAAAATTAATTGGAAGGAGGGGGCAAGCTAAGCGTAGCGTAATTATGTGGTTTATTTAATGCCAAAATAAATGTCTTGTTTTCATTCAATTATGGCGTTTTGCACCTCAATTGACTATCGAGAAAAAAACTTTATTATGAGATAAAATGGACTCCTGCCCCAGCCCCTGAAACTTAAAATTAAAATTGTAAATATGCCATCGTTTTCCACCTAGCTAGCACCTAGTTTTGCACCTTAATAGTTTTGAGAAATAAACTTAAAGTTAGAACATGTTTAGAGGTCAAGTTTAATTAACTTACAAAAAAAAGTATTTAGTAACCTGCACATAGGTTTTCCTTGGAAAACAATCATTTTTTAAGATCAAAAATAACTGTTTTCATAAAAAAAATCAAGCAACATTGATCAAAACAATTTGTTAAATACTTCAAATTTTCAAATAGAATTTATTTTTTTAAATGCCCTCAAATTGTTTATATTAAAAATAAGTATATATTCTTATTTACCAAGAAAAACAATCAACAGATACCCATTTTAAATAAAATATTAAAATAAAACCCACTTCAGTTGAAGAATGGTCTAAGGCAGTGGTTCCCAAACTTTGTTGCTCGCGGATCCCTTTTGGCTTTGTAAGATATCCACGGATCCTCACACCCTTGCTTGCATAAAATACAGTGGGTCTGGATGATTTCCACCCAAAATTTAAAAAGTTTATTAAAATATATTATATTTCCAGAATTACACAAAAATTATACATGTAATAGCTTACTAAATAACATTAAATCTAATTTTATAGGGTACTAGTGTGAAGCATAGTGTTGTTTCTTCGTCTTACAAAGTCCTTTAAAGTTTGTAGAGATTGTAGACAAGTGAATTCACATGTCGGGTTCAATGTCCAGTCTGCAACGATATTTAGATTTTGTTGCTGCATACCTTGAAAATTAAGTACTGCACATTTAGACACTTGTGAATATTCTTGAAGAGGACTGCACCAGAACTCAACCAGAGGAACTTCAATGAATTTCTTTTTCAAACTAGTATCAGATGTAATATCTATCAAACACTCGTAATGTTGCACAGACATTGTATCCAGTTTCTCTGAAGCACAATATGGATTTCGTACCAAGTTATCGTAGTCTGTAGAAGTTGGAAAGTATTTCTTAAAGCTTGTTGCAAACCGTTTAAATGTTGGACGATGCTACTATGAATAGTTTCTTCTAGGCTAGATTCTGATTCTATCAAGAAGTTATTCAAAGTTTGAAAGCATTCATACTGTCTTTTTTTTTTTAACACATCTCTTCCAAAATTCAAGTTTACGGTCAAAATACACTATTCTGTCCCTTGTTGTAAATACCGACACTTTCTCTTCTTGACATGCCATATTATTTCATTAATTATTGTAAAAAATGTCCACGAAGTAAGCCAATTTCTGAAGCCCAGATATGTTCGCCAAACAGGGAGAAAGCTCAAATGGGTGATCAATAAAAAAAAAAATTTCATAGTGAAGTTAAAAAAAACTCTAGCAAGAATCTTTCCCCTAGACAGCCATTTTATTTCTGTGTGAAGTAGCGGCGTTGTGTGTTCGCTTCCCGCTTCTCCGCAAAGTAATTTAAACATTCTGGCATTAAGTGGCCTTGATTAATGTGGCTTACTATCTTTACAGCTTCATCCAAAACAGTTTTTAGGTTTCTTTCCATAGTTTGTCTATGAAGCACACAGTGACTATTCAAACAAGACGGTTCCAACTCTTTGATACGTGCCACAACCGCTGCCATTTTACCTGTCATTGCTCTGGCTCCATCAGTGCACACATCAACACACTTTTACCAACTTATATCGTGTTCTCTCATGCAACTATTAATTACTTTAAAGATTTATTCTCCAGTCGTACGACTTTCAAGAGATTTACAGAGCAACACATCCTCCTCGATTTTGTTCTGAAACACGTAACTCACAAATACAAGTAATACTGCTAGCCCTGACACGTCTGTTTATTCGTCAGTTGCAACGAAAAAGCAAAACTACATTTAGGTTATGACACCAATTCTTGTTCTATATCTGTTGATAGATCTTGAATGCGACGTTTAACAGTATTATTAGATAACTGGATTGTTTCAAGTATCTTTTTTGATTGCTCGTCAAGCATATAAGCTAGGATTTCAATCGCACAAGGCTTAATTAGGGTTTCAGCTATTATATGGTCTTCTCCTGGAAGCTCAATACGGTAACTCACTCTGTAAGAAGCCTTGGTAGCACTTTCATTGTCACTTTTTGAACTTTTCGCCATAAGACTCTGACCGTTTGCTAATGCCCTGAGTTTACGCTTAAAAAAAACTAACATCTTTGTCCTTATATTCAGGGTGATTAGTATCACGATGTCTACGAAGTTTGGCAGGTAACATATAACTCTTTCATAAAACTTTGTTGCACAAGACGCATAGTGAATCAGAGGCAATTTTATCACCTGTATATGTAAAACCCAAAGACAAATAGTAATCATTGTATTTCCGTTTTTTTACTACTTTCAACAGTTCTAGAGCTGTCATTCCTAGATGGAGACGTAAAACGTTGAGATTCGCTTACAACGTCAGTTACACTGGTACTTGCTGGAGAAGTACTTTATTGTTTACTTAAATTACCTCTTTTTAGCCACTGACCCATGATAAATATCAAACATAATAGTATCAATGCTACTGCATGTTATTTCACTCACTTTATTGTATCTACGACTAAACATACGAGGAGAGGAGCTCCCATTAACAGTTATTAAGAATTTGTATCCACAATGTCATGAAGACATAAAAACAAATTGATTAGCCCTAATTAATAAGTCAATAACACGAGCACGTGGTACCTAACAAATGCGGCGAGTACAATGTTGAGCACGAGGAAGAAACAACATGTCACTAAATTGCAATCTGTATTTATAGACGTTTGAAATCACACTAAAATTATTGGAATAACTGCCAGTCCTGATAGCAGGTGTCAAAGAGAGGGTTAATAATTTTGTGAAATATACAGCTATGCGAAAGCAAATAGGGGAAAAATTAGGAAGGGAAATAACATTTTCACTTCAACTACGATTCAGCAAAAAATATAGCTTAGCATGTAAACTGAGGTGGCTCAATCAGACAGTAAGGATATATTCAACAGGGGGTCTCTTATCTAGATATTCTAAGTCATATGAACTAAATGTATAGTCAATTAAATAAGTTTCACGATTATTTCTATAAAAACGTTATTGCTTTTAAAAAGAATTCAAAGTACTCAATATAGAAATTAATCCACGGATTCCCTGGGCACTGTTCACGGATCCCTTGGGATTCGCGGGGCACAGTTTGTGAACCACTGGTCTAAAGCGTCACTTTAATGTTAGACTGGCCTGTTGGAGATGGGAAGATCGGTGTTTGAATCCCGGTCTGGTCTACTGAGATAAGTTTTCCCTCAATGTTTTTCCACTCTCCTTACACGCGAATGCAGGTATATTACATCTAAAATGCTTCATTCATCCTCTCTACCCCATTAGAGTATTACTATATTATATGTGTATAAGCTGAACAGGCAATAAAACGCAGTGATTCAACTTCTTTTTTTAAATTACAATTTTTCAAATATCAGTTATCAACACTACTATTGAATTCGTTGTTTAAGAAAAACGAATATATAATATGTAATTTTTTTTTAAGTAAATAACTTGCTAGATACCTATTTTGAGCCAAATCATTAAGGCTATTTCTAAAAAATTTCAAGTTTTTTAACAAAAATCAGTCTATGGTAAAGTACCGTTTAATGAATCCTTCCCTAAGAAACAAGTGTACATTTCTATTGGCCATGTCAAAAACTCTCCAGATATACATATCTATCAAAACGCTAGAGACATTTTCGAAAAATTTTGACTTTCATAAAATGAATCTTGATTATATTACTCTAAAATGAATTTTTACTCAAAAAATTAAGTATATTTGTTAATGTCAGATTAAACACTAGCTAGATACGCATTTTAAACAAAATTGTTAGATCCATCTCGAAATATTTGTAATTTTCAAAAGTCACTCTTAAATAAACTATAGTTAATATAAGGATTAGTGTAAAAATAAATGCAAATTCCTAAAGTATATTCATTAAATGTTGAACAAAATCATTCAATCAGTTTATGATCAATCCTCAGAGACAGATATAATTGTAAAATCCTCATTTGTGAATTCAGGGGAACATAAAACGTAAAGATTCATCATAATCTCACGGTTGAAAATTTTCACGATTACAATACTCTCTCTATACATGAGAAAATAAAAAATCTACAAAAAAAAATAGTTTATCTATATCTAAAACATAATTTCTAGCATGTGAATAGTTATTTATTAAAAGTCAAACATTTAAATATAAAATACAGATTATATTTAAATTTTACGTAAGATTTAAATTAATTTCTCTAGAATATATTAAACAAACTCAATTTTTAAAATTTGGAGTAAAATATGTTGGGGCAAATAATATTTTACATTTCTAAGCTCCATAGTCAGGATCATTCAAGTTTAATAAAACATTTTATTCAGCACAAAAGTTTAGCTATTAAAACATTGCTGGCAGCATTATCTGGTGGTCTAGGGGTAGGTGTCCGACTTCTGTGCCGGACGTCTGGGGTTCAAGCCTCAGTCCCAGCACAGATTTATCTGATAGCCAAACCCTTCCTTCACCTCTGACAAGACATGTATTAATCACAACTTGTGAAGGTGAGGAATGCCAGCATCCACCGTGGTTCGGATTCCACGTTAAACTGTAGGTCCTCCATTTCATCTCACAATCACCCTACCATTACACATTAGACGTAAGTGCGTACAACCCGAACGGGTAGTATGACGCGGTGCTAATAATAATAATAGTAATAATAATAATAATAATAATAATATATATTAACTGGACCTAAGAACTATATTTTTCACTATTTCAGAATATTATGAAAAAAGTTACTACTTACTCAGCCATGGCCCGGGATATAAAGCGCCTCGTATTTTATAAATAATAATTTCCACAAATGAGGAAAATAGTGTCATTTATTCTAAATATAAATGAAAATAAGTTTTATAATGCACAAATTTACTGTGTATATGTGTATATATATATATATATATATATATATTAGTTAACCCTGTATAATAATATAGTACACTTCTATAGGAAAATGGTAGCTTTCAACTATTAAATATTCCCAAGCACACCCTTTCAGCTCAAACACATTCCATAAAAGAATCTCAACTAAGGTAGTTGTGGTCTTACGCTGACCACGTGGGCAAAATAGTCATTAGCACTGACAGTTTCTCAGCAACAATTTTTAAAATAGCGATAAGAAACGTACCAGAACTAGTGAAATTTAAAGTGGCTGAATAATGAGAAAAGAAGGTTATACCATCAATATTTCACATAGTAAACTCCGTCAGAAAAGTTCACCAGCCTTGTCCACATAAAATATAAACGTCATCAACAAGGTAATAAGTTTCAAATTTGGTGACACTAAAACTCTAGTATAAGACACAAGTATATCAGAGTAAAAAGATATCAGAGGTCAAAAAAGAATAATTAAAGCGTTGTTTTAGGGATATCCAATTATCTCGGGCTCAGAATATATTTTACTATCTTATGTTATTCCATTTAAAAAAATCTAGGATACTCTATCCTCAATATCTGTTAAAAGAGTATAATTTTCAAACATTCTCCAACCTAGAAAAACTATAAATAGCTTCTAGGAGCATATAAGTTTCTAACATTAACTGTGGTGGAAGAGAGTAGAAAATCATTAAAAAAATATATTTTCTGTTCCCCTTACCCTCCAAAAAAATGTTCCACCACTACTGTATAAAATATACCCTGATTTTGGTTTGGAATAACGTTAAGAGAAAGTTCAAACATGTATAATTGCAGCCAACAATAATATTTTACTTTATTATTTGTGTTATTTTATCCGTATTGATAATATCTAGTAAAAGAGATAGCTGTAGATCACATGACTTGACGTATGAATGTATTTAAATTGTTTTAGTAGCTTTAGGAACTAACATATACTGTTCTTCCTACAAAAATTATACTATAACAATGTTCTTATTTACTGGGGTTTAATAGTAAGTCATAACAATATGCCATAAACTAATGATTTAAAACCCTCCCCAAAATGATATTCTCCCTACGCCCATGTCTCACTTCTCTTTATATCCCTGAATTGTGTATTTGTAAGTATGTGTGTATAGTGAGTGAATTGTGTCATTGTTGCAGACAATGCGACCCACGTGACCTGTGAACTTTACATCAGAAGTTTCGGTTCCATTAGTCCCGTCACAATGGTGAGTAACTTCCCGCAAACAACCTTTCACTGCCGTGGGTTGGTTCATATTCTTACTTTACTAAGAGCGCTTTTAAGGCATGCACTCGTCTAGCCTCGAACAAAAATAGCCTTAAACATATTCCAAAAAGTGAATTACATTCAAATAAACTAGAAATCAAATTGAAGTTTCTTAATTCTCTTTTCAAAAGTTGATTAGTAACATATAAAAGTGAGAAATGGACTGTAATATATTTTCATTTAAAATATACACTTTGTTTCATTCTTTCCAACAAACTTATTTTAGTTAAAATTTAGTTTTTATTTAGGATATATAAAGTAAACTTATTTTATGTAAAGCTAAGCATGTAGGCCTACCAAGTATGTTCAATATAAATTAATTTAATCCGTGTCATACTGTATTCTCCCGGCGACTGATTAGTGTCTTTTATTGAAGAAATTCCCAAATAGTTGTTATAGTCTTGATAAATAAAATAAGATTAAATATGATCTCACTGAACGATTGTCGTGGTCAAAATAACGTACGGTGTTGAAGTTAAAGTTATTAAATCCTTACTAATTTACTTATTTAACAATCAAATATTCACTGGTTAACACACGGAATTAATTTACAATGTTAAGTCTTATTTACCTTAACTCAATACTAAAACTTTTTATATTTTTGATCAATAGATATATATATTGAATGGATTATAATTTCACTACATTTATAAATTCCATACATGATATCTTCCTGGACAATTTTTACAACGAAACAGATTGTAAAAAATAATATAAGTGAAATCAAATTTAAACAAAAATAACAATATTAAACTATTTGGTAAATATAGTTTCGTAATATTAAACTATTGTAAATAGCTCAAATATTAATGCTATATTAAATTTTCTCCATGTGTGAATTAAAATTATAAAAGGAAGAGTTACGTCACCCATGTGACTAGTCAATGGCAGCTCTACCCATGTGACTATTTGATAGCAGCTCTACCCATGTGACTAGTCGATAGCAGCTCTACCCATGTGACTAGTCGATAGCAGCTCTACCCATGTGACTAAGTCGATAGCAGCTCTACCCATGGGACTAGTTGATAGCAGCTCTACCAATAGTTAATACCGTCGTTTAGGTCAGAGTATTCTTACGGTTTCTAGTCCAAGAGCCAACCGGTTCCTCTGTTTACACTGCGGACTGACGATATATTCAGTAAGCTCATCAACTTAATCTTCTTATTAAGTCAACAACCCGGATGTTGGCTTACTGTGATTTCTATCCATCCATAGCTGGACATGCACTCAGTCCTTCTGCTGGTTAATGCTGGACTGGTAGAAATACCATGGCCTGGGGAGTTCAGGGAGTGTGGTTGTGTTCCATTACCTTACACACGAGAGTTTCTATGAGCGACAGTGAAATAGCCTACCAATTTTACCACAAAGGTATTTTCACATACCACAATCCATATGGGACTGACGGCTTTAATTCCCCTCTGAAGAAAGTTGTGCTACGGATTCCTATCGCTCAGTAAAACTCCGTTGACCTCAGTTGGGTTTGAACTCTCAAACATCGGGTCTTGAGGCGAGCACTTTACCTCAAGACCATCGAGATCTAATATACAACAATTAATTTCAATACTTACAACTAAATTTTGTTTTTGGTCGCTAGGATTTTTCAAATTTTACTGCCTAAAAAAATTATTAATATTTCAAAAATATTTTATGAAATATACACACACACACTTTCACAAAACAACTTACTATATTTACACACAAATATTTTTATTCCTCAAATAAATGAACAACAAAACCCTCACACGACATTTTTAAATAAATATGTTTTATTTGATTCATTACCTAGTTCACGCATAGTGGCATATAGCCAATGATAGTAAAACAGTACCAATTATTTAAATGAGAAAACAGTAGTATGTGCGTTTAGTAAAGACTGAATGTTAATTTCTGTTTGAGTTGGGATCAAATGAATTTAATCTTTTAATACATGTTTGGGTGGTGTTGAGTATTCCAGGGTATGGTGGAGAAAGTTATGGAGGATGGATAGTTACGGAATTGTTTTGTTTTTTGAGCTATATGCACAGTTTCTTGCCTACCCTATAAGGGAACGGCGTAGTTAGATATGTAAGTAGTAAGTGGTCAGATGTATTATTTCTTTATTTGTTTTTCAGTATTTTTATTGTTGAAAAAGAAGATTCAGACATCTAACATCAAATATAATAATTTGGCAAAATTTGTTATATTTGGATATCGTTTGTTTTCAACTAATCTTATAAAAACACACAGATTTGCGGCTACGCTTGGACATTAGGAAGTTATCAGTTTGTAATTTGTATGGATACATTTGAAATTCAGGAAATATATATACATCTATGGCTGCAATAGGATTTTGGTAAAGTAGACCCTGGCATTTCATGAAATCAATACGAGGGAACCTATAACGGAATTCCTGTTCAATTTGAATTGAATATCTCATGAAATGAGTAAATACCGCATCCTCAAGATGTTATTTTATCAAAGAATAAACCTCAAAGTGATGTAACCCGTTTTATAAGACATAGGGGAACTCGGGGCACAGCGGGGTAGCATTATTTTTCTTATTTGATGGTACTATAACCTAGCGGAATGAGGTTGAACTACTCCAACAACTGCTGGAGATGGGGAGATTGGTGTTCGAATACCGGTCGTGTCTACTGAGGGTATTTTTCCCTCAATGGTTTTCCACTCTCCTTCCACACAAATGCAGGTAGATTACCTCTAAAATGCTTCCTTCCTCCTCCTTACACTATTAGAGTAATTATCATAGAACAGGAAGTGATTAATTTTTTTTTTCTATTTTAAATTACTATTTTTCAAATATCAATAATCAGCACTACTATTAATTCAACTGTTTAATAAAAACTAATAGTTATGCAATTATTTGTACTGTAAATAACTTGCCAGATACACATTTTAAGCCAAATCGTTAACGCTATTTTCAAAACATTTCAAATTTTATAAAAAAATAGTCTTTAGTAAACTACCCTTTAGTGAATGTTCCCCTAAAAGAACAAGTGTATATTTCTATTTGTCATGTTGAAAACTCCCCATATATACATATTTAACCAAACAGCTAGCCATTTTAGAAAATCTTTCGACTTTCCAGAAATGATTTTCACTAAACTGCACTAAAACGAATTTTTACTAAAAAAAAGTGTACAGTGTTATTTATCAGATAAAACACTAGCTAATTACATTTTTAAACAAAATTGTTAGAGCCTTCTCAAAATATTTGTAATTTTCAAAAGTCACTCTTAAATAAACTACCGTTAATATACGGATTAGTGTCTAAATTAATACAAATTCCCAAAGTATAGCAATTACATTTTGAACAAAATCATTCAAACAGTTTAGTATCTATGTTCAGAACCAGATAGAATAGTAAAATCCACATTTTTAATTCAGGGAAAAATAAAACGTAAAGCTTCATCATAATCTCGAGGTTTAAAATGTTCATGATTACAGTAGGACTATTTTCTCTATATATGAGAAAATAAAAACTATATTAAAAAAATGGTTAAACTTTATTTAGAGCATACTTTCTAACTTGTGAATAGTTATTTCTTAAAAGCCAAATATTTAAATATAAAATACAGTTATTAATTAAATTCTACTTAAGATTTAAATTAATTTTTCCAAAATATATTGAACAATCTCAACTTTTCTAATTTGGAGTAAAATATGTTGGGGTAAATATTTTAAATTTCTAAGCTCTATAGCTAGGATCATTTTAAGTTGAATAAAAAAAGATCAGAACAATAGGTTAGCTATTAACTGGACCTAATAAGTATATTTTTCACTATTTCAGAATATTTTTTAAAAATCACTATTTAATGAGCCATGGTCCGGGATATCAAGCGCCTCGTTATTTTATAAATAATAATTTCCACAAATGAGGAAAACATTGCCGTTTATTCTAAATATAAATGAAAATAAGTTTTATAATGCTCAACTTTATTGTATATAAATTAATAAAACCTTTATAATAATATACAGTCAACTCTCGATTCTACGACCCCGGGAATAACGTCCCTCTCGAAGTAACGACCCTTTTTTGGGGAACCGTGAAAAAATGTGAAAAAACAAAGGTCAAAAATTTTAAGGAAATCGGCCGTAAAATGTGTTTGTTGCACTTGCGCTTATTTTTGTGAGCGCTGTATTACTAGTAATTGGGGTAGGTCAGGTATAAATATAGACCCCACCCTGTCAGAGCCAATAGCACTTGACTCTGTCCACCCCCTCCCACAAGCAAGACAATGTTTCCCTGCGCGCGACTGCCACTACATCACGCGCCAGGCTTATTTTTGCCATTGCTATTTAGATTCTCGATTTGGTTACGTTTTTGGTTTGATTTTGTGAAAGATTTTTGACGACCCACGCTATTTTTTTTTATTTGATTACGAACTTATAATCTCGACAGAATGAGTGGAAAGAGGATCTTCTTGACGTTCATGAAAAAGTACGAGATTATCCAGGAAGTGGATAAGAAGAGGATTACAAAGACGGAGATTGCATGGCGGCATGGCATCCCGAAGTCGACACTTTTAACGATTCTTAAAATGAGAGAAGAAATTGTGAATGCAGTGCAGAAGGAAGGCCACAATGTAAAGACCAAAAATTTGAAGGGTGCGACGCACGCAAATCTGGAACAAGTTGTGATGGAGTGGTTCAGCCAGCATTGAGCGTAAAACGTGTCTATACACGGACCGATGATGCAGAGAAAGGCCGATGAATTTTCCCTGAGGTTGGGTATAGAAAACTAGGTGTTCAAGTGGGTGGATAGAGCGTTTAAAAGTGCATCACAGCATATCCAGACACAAGGTCGTAGCTGAAAGCGCATCGGTCGACCCAACACCGGTGAGGGAGTGGATGCCCTTGCTTCGAAACATTCTAAGGTGCTATCAGCCTCAAGATGTATACAACGCTGACGGGCTGGGGATGTTCTATAACCTCATGCCAGATCAGACTCTTGCTGTGAAAGAGAAGAAGAGCAAGGAGCGCCTCACCATCCTTCTGTGCTCAACATGGATGACAACGATAAGATGAAGCCCCCTCGTGATCGGTAAGTTCAAGAAACCCCGGGGTTTCAAGGGAAACTTTCTGCCTTGTGACTATGGTTTTAATAAGAAGGCACGGATGACCTCGGGGGTGTTCACGAGGTGGCTTCAAGACTTCGATTTGAAAATGAACTCTGCAAATAGAACAGTCGTGCTCTTCGTCGACAATTGCCCCGTACATCCTGCTCTCAACAAACTCAGGAACATCAATCTGGTGTTTCTGCCAAAGAACACCACCAGAATGCTTCAGCCCCTGGACCAGGGGATAATCCAGCAAGTGAAGGTGAAGTTCCGCGAGATACTTGTTTGGAGTGTGGTGTGGAATCTCTACATGGGCAAGGAGATCAAATAGTGGGACGTGTTCAGGGCCATGGAGGGAATCGTCGTCAGCTGGAGGGCCGTGAGACCGGTGGTAATGTAACGTTAACTTACAGTTAGTTACAATTGGATCCATCCCGTTATAATGTTGATACGTAACTATCAAGAATTCATACCACCCGCTCAATAATTCCGACCCAAATAGAATCCCTACAATGGTACTATTCTCTGTTGTAGTCCCTGTAGGCTAATACGAAAAGATAATACGACACAGTATATTTCATACTGTACAATCTTCTGTAATATTACACTCATAATTGTTCAGGAACTTACCTTTGAAATCTTCTATCACTAGCCGCCACCAAAGCTGACCTACTCCGTGCAGCCATGTGGAGAATGGGCCGAGCTAACGCAAGTCTACTGTCAACACGTGATTGCTCTCAGTCTGGTCAGATAGAAACTGAGGCGTAACGACATGGAGTCCGATAGAAGACAACAATCCACCCGCCCCCTGATGGCTGTTTGAAGAACTACCCCAAACATCGAATGATCGTCGACTTGTTCTAATATTCTGATGGAACAACCCTACAAAGTGCCTACGTGACCGAAGACAGCTAGCAACTACGTGCTAGAATTACCTCCCCTCCTTTCCGTGTAACGAAACTCACTATATAACAGGCTGTATGTGTCTGCAAAAATGACTATCTATCAATCCGCGAACGAGGGCGGATGACTATCTATCATTCCGCGAACGAGGACGGATCATTGTCATGGACCTGGACAATGATCGGATACACATTCATATATACTAATTGGAAAGTAACTATGGCGTCTACTTTTCATAGACTCTATTTATTTTCGGCTTATAAATTTGTTGTATTAGAATCATTATTTTGTTTTTCGTGTAATATTTAACTTTTCTCTTTATCTCAGTCGCTTAAATTTAACTATTATGTCGCCACTTAGGCGCGGTATCATGTTGGTTAGTTTAGTTTGATTTCCACCATTGGTAATTTTGTATTGAGTGAATTTAAATGTAAAATGTTAAAATGTGTGGACTTTTGTATTTTGCTATTTCACGCGACTGTAGAAATAAAATCATGCTTGTTATTTTTTTATATAATTTAAATTTGTTCTAAATTTCAATCTTTAGTTTTTTCTAAGAGATAGTTAGTCCCGGGAGGTTTTGACTTGAGTCTGGAAGTCAAACTCTCGCGTTATGTTTTGTAAATTTCGTATTGTAACTTGTAATTGTTTGAGGAGCCCATCAGGCAAGAATATTTAATGTTTGTTTCATTTTGTGGATATCTTACTTCACTTCACTTTTGGTAGTTTAACTTCTCTGTTGATGTTAAAAATCTACGTAATTTTGTGTCTCTTAAAGACGACCTGTTTTAAATGTAAACATGGGATGTTTACATTCTGCGCTTCACGTTATTATTTTCAGCATTATTCAGAATGATATAATGAGACCACTGTACTTTGCTTTATCTACGTTTATACTGAATAAACCATATTATTGTTATACTTTTAATATTTAATAGTTTTTAATTTTTTTATTTATTAACTGGTGCCTCAAAGATTACAAAAATACTAGTTGCCACCTCCGGAACTCATGCACGGGGTGAAGGTCGTGAGGGGAAGTTATAGGGGTAAATCAGACTACTTTTTCCAACATTTTTTGTTCTAACTTTTATAATATTTATGATAGAAAGGCTTACAATATATAAAATTAAGGACAGTTAAATTATCTACAATAGTAGTATAAAACATGAAATTGACTTAAAATATCCAAAAAAATCTAAATATCATAATTATTTTTTACGATATTTCTGTTATTTATGATTGTAGTAAATTTAATTAAAATTTAAGATGTCTTATCAGCAACAAGGGCTGTGGAGTATTACTTTTTCTTCCTTTATTTTAGATATAATAGGGCTTTCTTTTATAAAAATTGAAGATCATATTGCCAAAAATGGATATCTTGCAGCAGTGATATTAAAAATGTTTCTCATCATTCGCATGATACCAAGTATTTTTTATTTGGTTTCAGGTCATTGAATGATTAGATTTGAAATGGTAATCCCAAAAAGATGACTCATTTTAATTATGTATGATAAAGAAGAAATTTTGCCCCCATAAATTCCTAAAGTGTGCATTGACATCAATGTATGTATGATTTGTAATATTGCCTCCAAAGAAAGTCTTGTTAAGAACCCTTGAACTCATGAACATGTACTACAAAAAGTCAAAAAGCGGGCCCATTACCTTGATTACCTATGCGTGGTAGCGAACCATCGGCTGCTTGCAGTAACTGCCCAAAAACTTATTGAGGGAGGAGCATCTTGGCATAGGAGTTGGTTCCAAACTGTTATTCACAAAGGAAAACTTTACTGTTTAAAACAAAAATATGAGAAACAAGAAGATTATATTCAAATGTGATCAACTGAAAGTGATACAGGGAGCAAAACACGACTTGCTCGTTCTAGGTGTGTGCCTTTCAGTAAAGAAGAATGTATATTTTGTACTTGTGTTCACTCAAGAGTGAATCCTCTTCGAAGACTGTCAGTTGATCGAGCTATGCTGGACCAAAAATGTAAGTAATGTGCTAAAGCAGGCTACAAAGGCTAAAGACTACAACAGAAGTTGCAGCAGAAATTGAATTTATCAGTCTCATTCTTGAATGTCTACAAAAGTGGGATATAAATATGGCTGTCATCCAAACCACTTATAAAAACATAGGGGCAATGAACAACGTGGTTTATCCTATAATATCGTGGAAGCAAATAAAGCAAACACTCATTGACAGCATTGGTGATATTGAATTCCACCGACCAGCTCGAAGAAACTAACCGGAAATAACTTTTTTTAATACGAGATGTTTCTATCGATGTAATATATCAGTGTGGTAATGATACGGATGTGAATATGCGGTGTCTTTATGATGCAGCTCTTTGACTCCGAGAGTTCATATATTACGCTCAACAATGGAAGTTCACAGGAAGAATGTACACACCTAGGGATCTCATTCCACTTGAAGTGTGTGCATTCTTTAGATGGCTTGTTAATGGGAGGGAAGAAATAATTTCGTTGGAAAGAAAACCAACCGCTGTAAATAAAGTAGCCATGTTTATCTCACAAACTGTTATGGCTACGACGTACAGTGAGATACAAGTGTACAATTTCATGTACTTACAATATGCAGCCAATACATGTTAGGCCTCAACAAGCTGCCATAGGAATGGCAATTTATCAAGCCACTAAAAACAAAAGTATTGTCAATCTGCTTCATGGATTGGGCTTCTAGATCGAGTATAGCTGTCTTCTCAGGTATGAGAATCAAATTGCAGAGTGTGTTATGGATGATGGACGCAGGAGTAATGGTGTTTATTTACCTGCAAATATGGTAAAGAGCCGATATATATTTTTCGCAGCAGACATTGTTTATTTTATAGAAGATACCTCTAATGGAAAAAACACTACACATGCCACAGCGCTGGTCATTTATCATCGAAAAGAAGCAGATGACAATACATAAGTTCTTCAACTTGAAAAACGTCTGAAAATTGTGCACTATACCTTCCTAACTGTTCAACTGTTACGAAATATTGTTTTATGCCATCCAAACCGATTCTGAAATTCAAAACTAATCCTGACTTCAGCACAGCTTCTGTAGGCTGGGCCGAGTTTCCTCAACTTGTCTCTGTGTGCTTGTGCTGCGCTGCTCTTCTGTTCCTCCTGGGCTGTTAGCTGCGTACGGTCTCAACGTGCTCAAAGGCTCGGGCTTCGACCTCTTCAAAACAATCCGGTCTTGGACTCACGTTAGTGCACGTCGGTTCGTCCCTTGTCAAGGTGGTAAAGCACAATCACGAATGTGCACATAGTCTGTTCACGGGTCGTTAGCTCTCGGGTGCACGAACTTCTTATTGAATGGAGGGAGAACTATCGACCCCGGGAATGATTGTGTATGTGCGGGGCGTTTATTGTTTGATGAATTTGACTGCACGCTTGCACGGGTGCGGAGAAGAGGTTTCAGTTCGACGTTGATTGTGTACCCGGACCAATCAGAGGTTCATGTTAATTCCTGAATAAACGTGTAAACCACAATCACTCCAGTGGTTTCTCCACCTAAACACCGGAGTAATACCCTGACGTACCGCACCCCGAGTCTGGGTCTTGCTCCTCTATTTAACACCACCGGTGTCAACGGGTATATTCGTGGGCCATCCCCACGAGTAACGAAAGGGGTCCAAGAGTGGTTTGGGCACAAGGCCATCCTGATATTACTGACATTAAGGCCAATTCGTACATGAATGCCAACAATCGTTTGTGCGTAGCTTTCCAGAATCACGCATGCCAAATAAATCAACAATATGCCGAATTGATGGCACAAAATATAAGTTTTTTCTTTGGGTTGCTTGACTTTTGGATCATCCTGTATTTACACTGAATAACAAATATATGAGCAAATTTAATATTTTTTCATGAATAATTATAAGAAATGTGGTTAAGTAAATTTTTCTATTTTAATTTTCTAACTTTCCAAAACAAAGTTTTTGCAGGACCACTTAATTACTCATAAGTCTTGAATGTAAAAGATTTTTCCTAATGCTTTTGTTTCAAATTAAATACACTTATTTTGTAAAGTAGGCCTATAACATTTTTCGAAGCCAATAATGATAATGAACAAGTTATTACATTAATGTGCACATCTGCTGAGGGAATATTATTCTAATGTTTTCATAGCTGCTGGATAGAGAACAACCTCTGGGCCCCTTAATTTTTGTGATAGGGAGGACGTAAATATCTCAAACTAAAGAGAGTTATAAACACTAATATAGCTGTTACCATTAATATATCTAAAAACCTTATTTTGCTTACTACCACCAAAAATAATAGAAAAAAAGGTATATCGTTTATTAATATGTCTGGAGTTAATAAGTTAATATATGCTGTCAGCCATTTTGTTTTGTATAAAAATTGTAGATATATTTATTAGCTTTAATTTTAGTTGATGTGGGCTTTCATATCATAGAATCTATGGAAGTTACAGTTAATAATGTTGTAACAAGTAACATGATATTTCCCCTCCCCCTGCGCCATACATCCCAGCCCCTCTGAATGAGTTTCGGAAGTGGCAATACATGTTTTTGTACTATTTGGGGTGCCAGTTGATAACTAAAAAAACTGTAATATTGTATCACAAAGCTCACACGGAAAACCAGCTGCTCTCCCACTAGGAGGGTCCAATGACTTAATTTTTTTGTATGTTAAATATTTTTTTCTCGCTAACCTATAAGGGTGCAAAAGGCCATACTTGGGTGCATAATGGTGCAAAACAGGACTTTTATTTTGGTATTAAAAAACCCCAATTAGTGAGTGGGGAGGGGGGGCTACGCTTAACTTGGTCCCCCCCACCTTTTTCCCCTTTAAATATTTTTTTCTTGCAAATTTATTCAGGTGAAAAACGCCATACTTGGATGCAAAACAGGACTTTTAAGAGGGCATAAAAAAATTCAACATTTTGATAATGGGGGGGGGGGAGGGTACTCCTGTCC
>CABFWB010006747.1:0-18418 GCA_902151455.1 Timema bartmani
CATCTCACAATCACCCTACCATTACACATTAGCGTAAGTGCGTATAACCCGAACGGGTAGTAAGACGCGGTGCTAAAATTGTTATTGTTGATAACATTTTACTATTTTACTAGTGTAATCTTATAGGCATTTTATATTAAATGTGACTGCTGTTGTTAACACTATTTGACGTATAAACAGTGAGCACTTTGATGAACATATTTTTAAGAAGCATTTGTAACTATCAAAAAAGTGTCTTCCTTTCTAAATCTGACTGTAGCCACAGTCATCTGGATAGCTGGGCTATTACTCAGGGCATAACCAGTCCCAAACTTCCCCTCTTGCTTCTTGCCATCGGTCAACCTTTTCCAAAATTTTGAAAGAATATATTGATTTCACTAGAACATGTGTAGAACACTCCTCCCCTAGTCCGATGCCTTCATAAAATATTTCAAGTTTGTTTCTAATCGTAACATATTCATATTCGAAAATGTAAGAAGAAATTGAAATAAATTTAGAGGGGGGGTTACATTTATTCCAAGGTAAAAAGCTATTTTCATGTGTTAATGTCCTCCATCACACATGTCTTTTTTTTTTTAAAGAAGTTCCCAAATTGGATTTCTGGACTTGAAGGAATTTCTTAAATAAAAAATGATAGCACTTTTAAGTATTAAATCATTAACAAAACAGTCATTAACAAAAAAACTCAACTCCAGTTATCTTATGAAATCATTTAGAATAATTTAAAATCAGTAATCTGTTTGCTGAGGGCAGTTGGGGGGAGGTTGCCCTCCAGCGCCCACCCCTGAAATTCTGCTCTGGCTATGAACTTGGTTATGGGAAATCCCAGTTAAATTGTTGAAGCATTAATTCTATATTCAAAGCAATAAAGAACGAGCATTAGTATTTACAGGTAGATCTGATAAAGATTGGTACAGATATATCAATATTAAGTGTTATGCTACATGATAGTCTTACCTGGTTATATTCTTGATATAATCATTCCTGAAAACCATCCTTACTGCTATTGATCTAGTAACTGGAAATTTATACGCGTTTGGTTGTACTAGGAACATTGGACCTCCTCACCGTAGCTGTCTCAACTAATGTTGTCTGACAACTCTATCTGGTGGATGCTCTAGAAATTTATCACAACCAACTGTTCCCCTCTATCCCCCCTTTTTATGTCATATTACTATTTTCTTAGATCACTTGAACATTTAGCTTTAATTATAACTTTTATGTGCTTATTGTTTTTACTTTTGGATATTCGTACATATTATTGTGACGTAGAAAGTGTATGAGTCCTTTCATCTCCGACTGCTCTGATCATTTGTGTGGGGATATCTAAGTATAAATTAAGGCTTATATCTCTATTTTTATACTTTTTTAAAATTAAATTTTATTTTGAAATTATTTATTTTATTCTGAGAGGGCCAGCCGTTTAAAAAAAATCTATTTTAATAATTAGTTTACTGGTTTTGCTCTTCAATAATATTATTATTTGGTTGATTAACGTACTAAAAATTTCATTTTATATAATATTTATAAAATCTACATTAAATATTAGATATTGGTAATTAATTAAATTTCAACCCAGTTTAAGGGGCTACATGTTAGAGTGTAAAAGAGCTACCTTTGTTTCTTTACTTACAGAGTACCACTACTTTATGATAAGTAAGTTCCTTATACCATATAACAACCAATATATCACATAATAAATGCAAACATTTCAATAGATTCTACTTTTTTTGTAACAATTATTCTTTACGCTTTAATAAGTTACTAGCCTATCTATGTTCTTTAGTGAAAATTATTAATTCATTCCTTACGTTCTAACCCAATAATTGTCCTTAACACTTTAACCGAACGCGCATTCCTTGCTCTCCCAACCCACAAATATTTTCTTTGCTCTAACGTAACATTTTTTCAAACTCTCCTACCTAACAACTTTAACCTACTCTCCAACCAAAGCAGTATTCCCTACACACTGAGCTTAACATATATTTCTTGATCGTTGACCCAACAAATATTCCTCACTCTCTAGTCTAACTGATATTTCTACTCTCTAACCTAAAATATAATCCTTATCCCCTAACCTAACAGATGCTCCATAAGCTCTATCCCAAAAAATCATCCTTACAACCTAATATAAAGCAGATACCCCTTACTCTATAGGCCAGGAGTCGGCATCCTTTTTTATATATCGGGCTGTGTGGGTTTGAACCACAATTTGGTGAGCCGGTTTGAACAAATATACAGGATTAATAGTAATTCACGGATACGGAAAGAACCACGTGATTATATGGATGAATATAAGTTGAAAACATTCTTTGCTAAAAATCCGTTCTTGTCATATCTTTTGAGGAAAACGACATTAAAGATAGAGAGGGGTGATGAGAAAATACTGTGTCTGAAACTCATCGAACGTATAATTTAGTTCATAGTAAGTGTTCGAAGGTTGATCCTCACATGCTTGTGCATTGCCCCAAACGGTGTATGGATTCAGTGTGCACATGGCGGAGTATGTCAACGACAACTGTCATAACAGCAGCATGGATTCATGCCAAAATGTCCTCGGGTGACTGCGGTGGGTTGTTAGGTGGGTACACCTGTGCTTTGAGGTAACCCCAAAGGAAAAATTGAGTGGTGTGAGGTTTGGTGACATTGTTGGACATTTGGACACTCCACCAGCCCCTCCCAGCCTGATCTACTGGTTAGGGGGGGACTTAATTAATTATTCACCACACTTGTGCCCCATAAAGTGCAGGGTCACCGCCACTGTTACCATATCCTTTGTCGCACAAGTAATGGTCCATCCTCCAGCAGCCCAAGTGAAAACGTGTCAAGGAACAGATGGTATATGTAGGGATTCAAAGTAACGTGAGGGACGTGCGCCTTAGTGCAATCTCACAGGTGATTGTTACGATTTCGTCTCATGTGAAACAGACTTCATCATTTCACAGAATGCGCCAATTGAAGTCCGGATCGGCAGCATGTTGCTGCTGGAGCCACTGGGAAAACCGTACCCGGCAAGGTATACCAGTTGGGAAAATAAGCTGCGTTGCTGAATAATGGTATGAGTGGTAACCCTCATCGCGCAGCACTTGCAGAACTAACCCTTGTGACATGTACATAGCTTTTGCTACGTATCGGGAGCTACGCGCCGGCTGCTGTTGGTTGACAATTATTACAGCATCTTCGACGCCTGCTCTTTGTACGTTGCGTGGCCGTCTTGTATACACTCGTGGAGCTGGTCTCATTTTACTTGTCTCCCGTCAACGCTGTTAAGAACGGCGAAACACATTCACGCTCTGATGACGTCTTTCGGGGAAGCGATCAGTGTACAGCCGAGGTGCAGATCCGGCTCAGCTGTCAGATGTATTCATAGCCATTGCCATATCCAAGTATTCTATGAGTGTGTAGGTAATTGCTCTTCTTACATAATACGGACCTTGCATTTCACTCTACGTATAATCGCCAGTGACCATGAAGTTTTCAGTACAGTGTTTCCACATCATCCCTTTCTAACTATAATGTCGTTTTTCTCAAAATATATGGGAAGAACGGATTTTTTTTGCAAAAGAGTGTTTTCAATTTAAATTCACCCATATAATCATTTAGTACTGTCCGTATCGGGGAGTTACTAATCATCCTGTATAGTATAGATGAACATATATTCGGTATTCTCCAAACCACCAGATATCCCTTAATATATATTGCAACAATTAAATGTTTACAAATCTCCAACTTAGCAGACATTCTTTACTTTCTAGCCCAAGAAAAGTTCGTTAAACTCTCAACCAAATGCTGTTAATCCCTTACGCTCCATGCAAACAGTTTCTCCTGAACATCCAACCCAAATGCTGCTCCACGATCTATCCTTGTTACAGATGAACCCAGATTTCTGGGTTGTATTCTGAGGGAACCCCCTCTGCTAATTGGCAAGAAGTTCGTGATAGCCACACTCAGGGTAAGTACTGCTCAAGATTTAATAATGAACACACCGTGGTATCCGACACATTAATGCCACCAATATGAAGCCAATGCAGCCTCCCTTTGTCTTGTATGGCTGACCAAGCCAACAAAGATGAGTTGTAACAAATATAAATTCAAACTACTTATCTTGTAAAATTAAGTCTTTTTAGTGTATGAAGTTTTAGATAAACTGTGCGCGCATGGTTCTATAATATTTTGAACATTTTATTGTGCCTTCTTTATAAAGGTTTCCCAGCTCTATAGTTCTTTTCCAATAACTACACATTATTTTAAACTTTATTTTTCATATATCTGTGAATAGTGTGACCGGTCAAATACTAACGAAAAGCTTAAAAATCTTATGAGATTCCAATCTCAACATTTGAACCAGGGGATCATGTCTAATGTAAATATGTCTGTTATTGTGCAGGACCCACCTCTGAGTGACATGGATGCAAACGGTAAAGGAGTCGGGATAGTGTTTGATTTTATTGAAATCCTGAGGAAGAAGTTTGGTTTCACCTACACTGTGAAGGTGCCGAAGGAAAACATAATTGGAAACAAGGAAGTAGGTGTACTCAGTATGGTCCACAGCGGGGTAAGTTCAAACTTATCATTATAGTCTAGGGCACTTAGACAAAAAATAGGCGTAACCCGGACAAAATTATTGACAAAATTAAACCTTTTGGGATTTATTCGACACTGTCCCCTCTTCATTTTTTGAGGATTCCCAAATTTTCCCACTTCAGCAAAATCAGCCATCTTGGAAAACACTTTTAGAAACTCTTAGAAAGGCCTAACTTGTGTCATTCACTTTTATTTTAAATGTTCTATAACGAAAAATATATTTTATAACTCTCAAATAGATAAACACATTAAAAAAACTAGTTTATTTGGTGAGAATTTGTTTTGTAAAACCAAGAATTTTAAACTTTTGTATTTTACAGTTTTGTTAGTAGTTTTACAAAATCTTTCTTCAAACAAATGTTTTAGAGCTTTTAAAGGCGTATCAGATTCATGTTTTATATTTGTACGCACGTGAACAACAATGACCAAAAACAGCCTTAAACCTGCAGTGTTCCCGCATCAGCCACCACCGGCAGCCGGCCAGACTTAAATTCAACTTAAAATATGTATCACCAAAGACCTTTAAGATTTCAAAAATATAATTAAACTTCACTCTGTCTTTCCTAATATTAATTTTTCTATAAAATTAAAAAACAACAATAGTAAACAATGTATACTTAGTAAGTACTTTTTTATTTATCAATTTATTATCTGAATACATAGAATTAATTAAAACAAGATTCATCCCCGTATACGTGGAAGTTTTATTTTTTTAAATATGAATTGTATTTATTAACTATTGTGATGTGTTTTATGGATGATGCATGAAATAAATTTTAATGCACTTTTTAACAAATAAAATTTATTTTATTTTGATTTGATTTGAATTGAATTATGAAGACTGCAAATCAATAATTAAAAAAACACAAATATTAAGAATATAATGTTTTAAAATGAAAGATATTGCATTGACAAGAACACATTTACGTGTCTTAATAATAATATAAAGAGTGAGTACATGTTTCTTACATAACTAACGGATACATATCATCTGATGTGACTGTTGTATTCGACGGTTATGGAAAACTTTTCACAAAATACCATGAACATTTTTGGTGTGGGTGCTCTTCTCAAGTTATTGTTGAGTAAAACTTTCTTACGGTGCTGCCTCCAAATATGTTTTTATCTAATGCAAACAACAAAACATAGCTCATATCTTTACTTTCAACACATCTACGAAAATCAGGACTACATGTTGTCCAAGCTGAGGCAGATGCTGATACCTTGCTTGTTTAAAATACAGTGTTTAAAGGTAATATTGGCAGAGGAAGACACTGTTTAGTTGTAGTACTCTTGTTGCACATTCTTAAGGAAACACGAGTATGTTAATACCCAGTTAATACCCAGTTAATACCCAGCAAAAGAGTCAGGAAAGTGTTCAACATACTACTACTTCAATAGGCTTTGGGTTCAATGAAGGAATATACACTCCGTCGAGAGTGAAAGGTAGCAAACCAATGACTCAGCCCTAGTGGTATGCAATACCTCCACACATGACTGCAAAATATTTTGCATAGCTACGCCCAAGGCCGGAGTTAGAGAAAGCCTTAAGTGTGCGCTATAGTGGACATCCGTTTCAGTTTTGGGGTTGGAGAATGAGGGTTGGGGTGGGAGTCATAGTTGCTATGCTCACCAACAGGTGTCACTAGTTTCGCCAGTCAGTAGGTATTGTTATTTCAAAACATTGCTTTGAAAAAAAGTACAAAGGGAAGGGGTTAAGCTGACAAGTTTTGTTAGGATGTTGTCAGTCGGCTAATCTCTGGAGTCCTTGAAAGTGTCAAGAACTGATGGGGGCGGCCTGAGCCCAGCGTCTAGCTCACGCACCTCTCCTAGAGTAACCTTTTCAACTACTCATTTTAAATTACTAGCATGTGACAGTGGTTGCTTCAAATTAATAAAGTAGTATCAATTTTAGATTTCTAGCTTTTGACAATCCTATCGAGATTTTTAAATAATTTTTATAAAATTTTGTTTCATTAAAAAGTTTTAGTAGCTAGTATATTAAAATTCTAGCTACAAAGTAAAGATTTAACTCTTTGGAATTTTAAGCTGCATTATATTATTTAAAATTGTATTTCTATTTTTAATGTAAACACTATGATCTACCAAATAAATCACAATATTCATGTCCTAAGAAAATCGACAACACTATATTTTGTTTCGCAAAAATTTGCCTGCTAATTTTTGAATTTTTTAAAATATTAGATTCCATGGAAATTTTTCATTTAGGGCTTATTTCTTAGACCACTCGGCCACTTTCCCGTGCTATTTTACGTGACCTGCAACTTTTTAACCGTTAAAACTATCTGGATATATTTTATAAGGAGGTCGGGGTAAGGAAGGTAGAATTTATTAGTGTGTAGTTTACACGCATTTGCGTGAATAAACAGGGAAAGGCTATTTAAGAATAAAGCATCTAGGTATAAAATACCGGGATTCAAATCCTGAACTCCTCGTCACTGGCAAACCGGACAAGACTAGATTGACGCCTTTTCTGGATCGTCCACCCATTAGAGTTGAATAAAATAAATTGAAAGATTCCAAAACATTTTTAAAAACATTTAGGATCAGAATACATACGTTCGCGAGCCTTAGTTTCAGGTTTTCTTATTTGTATTCCCAACTTTCCAGTTCAATACTTTTGGATGTTATGGAGAGTAAGCATACCCTGATTTTGGTTAAAAAAAACAGTTTAGAAAATTCAAACATATTTCCTTACGATCAACATTGATAACATTTTACTATATTATTTGAGTCATTCTATAGGTTTTAATAATACCTATCAAAGGTTACAGCTGAAGATAACAATACTTGGTGAATGAATATATTAAAATTGATTTAGTAGTTTTAGTAACTAACTTATACTGTTCTTCCTACTAAAATCATACTGTAATAATCTGTACCGCCCTTGGACTCGGGAATTAGACAATTTACTTTGCTCCCAGAAGAGGATGAGTAGGCCACACATATCTCTGTTGACCACTGGATATAGTCAGATTGTAATAGGAAGAACCCTATTTGGTCAACTGCCGCGTAAAGTGTTCTGCAGTTGTCACTTTGACATTGTCTTAATCTCAACAGCTGCTGAAAGCAAAAATAAATTTATTTTTGATATTGTTGTCCTTTCTATATTTTATATCTTTTAAAAGACTCTTCTTATGGCGATCCATCTACAGTCCAACTGTCATATAGAGGGCCTTTTAGTTAGAAAATACATTTTTTCTGCCATTTTACTATATTTTTAGCGTTATTTTATAGTTATGTATGATATATCCATAGTGACAGCTGTAGATCATACGGCTTGACTTATCAATACAGGGGAAGTAGATAGATCTAGTATAGTTCCTAGTTGTCAGGTAAGGTAGGACCTTTCTATTGAAACTGGACTGTAGTTAAAGTTGTTTTTAGTCCATACTTGCAATGCCAAAGTTTAGTGGCAATAAAAAGAGTTATGGTTCAGTATCCGTTCTGAATAATTAGCATATACACATGATAAACCCAAGTTGATGTAATATCACTTTTGGATTTAAATTTTATAAACTTATTTTGCATTTAGTTTTCATTATTTTATGTAGAAACGAGGCGTCACAGCTCCGTGTCGATTGGCACGCGGACAGAATCTCAAATTGATCTAGTCAGGTTTGCAAGTGACGCGGAGATAATGAGGTTCAAATTACAGCTGGGTGTACTAAGAGTGGGTTTTTATGAGTGGTTTCTCTTCCTCCATGCAAATACAGTAACATTTTGTCTCAATTCTATCTTTCTCAACACTATCCCATAAGTGTAAATTAACGCTTATAACCCAAATGAGCAGTAAGACGTGAAGGAAAAACGACTTACATGATTAATCCCAATATTTGTAGGCCTATTGTAAAAAGTGGGTTTGTCAGGAGAAACACAAGAGCAAGGTGATTGCGGTTGGAATGAGATATCTAGGAAATGTGTGCGTGGAAAAACTTATATGGACAGTTAGTAATGAATGTGTGCTGAATGAGTGGGGGAAAGGGAATCCAATAGGACAATGTGAAAGAAGTGTCTTACGTTGGTTTGGACACGTTGATAGGATGAGTGTGGATCGAGTGACAAAGCAAATATATGAAGGTAGAGTGTGTGAATCACAAGGAAGGTGTAGGCCATGTTGGACGTGGCAAAATGCTGTAGACGATATATATATATATATATATTTATTATGTATGTTTGTTTTATGTATGTATATACGATTCAAGCCATACTTTTTAGAACCACATGAAAACAGCATCAGTCACTTATGCTAGATAAAATTAGCATTTCTTATTTATATAAGAACTCTATTGTTTCCCCACTAGAAATAAAGCTTAGGTGTAATTTAACAAACTACTTCTGAAAACGAATCGCATACTTGTATAATAAGTAGTAGGTTTTTTAAGCATATATTTATTAAATCAGTTTGAATTTGACAGCAATTAGTGTGTTCCACGTAACTTGTACCAAACCTAAATCTGATTTAAACACATTTACTTAACAAAAACATTACATTTATAAACACATTTTAAATGTAATTGTTTATTTATTAATACAACTTTAAATTATACTTTTGCCCTATAGGATTATATAAATATAACATTTTGGTAGGAAAAAAGACTTCAGGTGACTTAATTAATATTATACTGTACGGACTGTAAAATGTCATTTTCCCACCCCCTGTTCATAAAACCTTCCGGCGCCCCTGAAAGTATTATCTAGATTCTAGACTGCCAAAAACATCTGTTTATCGAAGACGGTAAAGAGGACAAACGATCTTCTAAGCTTCGATAGTTCTGTACATTTAATTATACAAGTATTTTGCTTTATTCATTATTATTTGCTTTCATGAACGATTCGTCACTGAACTCTAAACAGCGGTAAAATGCGGCCTGCAATCTGTCGATCGTAGTTTTATTGATACGCATCAACTTAAGAGGAGGTAACCTGGTGGTCTAGGGGTAAGGTGTCAGACTTCTGTCCTAGGGGTCCGGGGCTCAATCCTCGATTCCGGCACAGATTTATCTGATTGCTAAACCCTTCCTTCACCTCTGACAAGATGTGTATTAATCACAACTTGGGAATGTATGGAATGCCAGGCCTCCACCGTGGTTCGGATCCCACGTTAAACTCTAGGTCCTCCATTTAATCTCACAATCACCCTACCATTTCACATTAGCGTAAGTGGATATGACTCGAACAGGTAGTAAGACGCGTTGCTAATAATAATAATAATCTAAAAGATTTTTACTTTATTTGTAAGAAGCTGAGTTAAAAAAACGTATATAATTTAAGGGTCCCAATAATGATTTAAAACGTTTTATATTATTTCCGGGTGGTCAAAAAAAATTTGATGAAATCTTATCCATTGAACATATTTTAGTTATAAAAGTGAATTTATTTGTTTCTTCAAAATTATTATGACTGTCTAAAACTTTGTGGGACTATAGTTTGATTCCATACTTTAATTAATGTTACCATAACGGTCACAATATAACCATTAGTAACAAGTTTTTATAAATACTTTGATCAAAAAAAATTCTCGTTTACTAAGATTTACGTTGATTATCATTTTCTAATAAATTTACTGATTAATATGTTAACTGTGCTTTTTGTCAAATCTGTTTTTTTACTAAATCAATTCTGAAAATCCAAACCAATAAAACCGGCAATGTCGTAGGCAACTATTTATATAACTTCAGCGTGAAAAAGTTTAAATAAGTGAAAAGCAAGGAGAAATAAAATTTTTGGTTTACGAGCTTAAAAACTTTTTAAATGATAGCTATGTTTTTTAAGGATTGGAATGTAAATATCTTTAAGCAAAAAATATTGTAGTTCTGTACTGTTTTTAAGAATGTCTGGCTGTTGCCAAAAATACCGGAAACTTCATAACCGATTGTTGTGCATTAGGATGTCTGCTAAGGGAGGATCTCGCAGACACACAGTCAGGGTTTGAGTCTCCGTTAAAGATACGGTCGGATTTATTTATATCTGTAACTTAGGATCTCTGGAACCACCTATCTTATTGCGGTGCTGTTTCTAATGTCATACTAGACCTATATTTAGGCAGGCTTTAGCATTATTTGTGTATACTCAGGTGTTTCGGTGTGAGTCCCGGTGAAGGGCCAGCCAATTGTTTGTATACATTGGAACCACATAATTACTGTGGTGTAATTTTTATTAATCTGTAGAGTATTTATCCAGGCTTCTTTAGTATAATAATTATAATTGTGTGTTTTGGTGTGAGTCCCGGTGAAGTGTCAGCCAGATATTCGTATATATACCTCTGGAACCATTTAACCGATTGCGGTGTGGTTTTTACCATTTTGTGGGATATTAATCCAGGCATATTTTAGCATGATAAATCAGGTGTTTTGGAGTATATACCAAGGAAGTTCCAAACATATTTTTTTCCGTTGCCTAATATTTATGGTTCATTTTAGTTCATTTTTATGCAGTTATTTATATCTGTAGGAATTTAATCCATTCAATTTTAGATTTTAGATATCAATATGATTGGGATAAGAGTCCTGGGTGAACTGGTAGCCTGACAAGTGATGACGTAATTTACCAGTTTGCAACAAGGTGTAATAAATGAGCCCACTGGTAGCGCAATCGGTTTGAAACCGAGATCCTAGTGGAAGTTGAAAGCGTGGGGTTGGAGTTTGTCTCCCGGTGATGTTCCGTTAGGCCTGACAGTGAAAGTTTGGCGTTCACAATATTCTGAGGCTAGTAGAAATGTTTTTATTTGAATGATCGTATTTTTAAAACCAGCTATTTCTTTAGTGAGGCCATGGGTTTATCTTATTAAAATTTAATTTTAAAATGTCGATTGATTGTAAAAATAGTTGACAATATCTACATAAACATAAAGTGCAATATTTTATTATTTGTTCATATTCGATTGCTCTTTAGTTCTCCACATGTTATAACTTTTCATTGCAAAACAATAATCATAATATTATATCTACTTCTCATCTGTTTGTTGGAAGTTTCAAAGTTTCAGAAATGGTAATGAAAACCAAAATATATTTTATTCAAAAACATTAAAAGAAACGTAGACAATTTATTTTATTGCAATTTTTCGTGCTACTGTGAAAGGTATAATAAAACCAAGAAAAGATATTAGAATATATTTATATATCAAACAAAATTTACAACCGCGTCTTACTACCCACCTGAGCTATACGCATATTAATACGCTAGTGAGTTATGGTAAAGGAGGTTGAATTGAATCTGGATGTATACACATATACCTGGAGAAAATGTTCGAAACAATTTAGGAATAAACACCCTCTATAGACTTTACTGAGATTCTATTCCTAACTTCCCCATTATCGACAAACTGGACTATTATGGTATAATATTTAAAAAAGTGGAATATGATTCGTTTAGCAGCTAATCGATTGTTTGCCTTTATGTATTAGTTATCTTATAAAACAGAAGTGTGTCTTTACTTATAAACGAGGTTTTTTTATGTGTTTATCTATTTGAGAGCTAAAAATATATTTTTACTATAGAACAGTTAAAATAAAAGAAAATGACACAAGTTAGGCCTTTCTAAATATTTATATTTTTGAATAAATGCCTGCTTTGGCGGGGGGTTTTCAAGATGGCGTATTTAGCTGACGTGGGAAACTCTGGGAATCTTCAAAAAATAACGAGGGGACAGTTCCGAACACATCCCAAAACGTTTCATTTTTTAATAATTTTGCCCGGGTTTAAACCTGAATGCACTTTACTACTATTCGGAGTTAGGTGAATGAGTATTTAGTGTAAGATGGGTGTCTACTTCACATAGTTCAGAGCAGATGTAATGATTTGCTAACAGGAGTCTACTGCTAGATTAATGTTTAGTTAGCACAGGCCCAGGCTAGGAGAAAAATTGCTAATCATGGGTCATAGCTGAATAAGATAATAAATACTTTATTACTTTTTAAAATACTATCAGAATAAAAACTGCTAGATTTATTGTATCTTAGATCTATGATGTATGTGTATAATTATGTTTGTCGGTGTGGGAGGGTGTAGAGAGTGTATATAGCTATCATAGTTTGGTAATTTGTTAAAGGACATCTTAGGATAAAGCACACCTTAAATTCGCATTTAAAAAGTGATTTTTTCTGCTCATCTAATAGCTATCTGATGACCTTGACAAGGGAATCGATCCCTGAAGCTTGTCCTGATTCCAGGTGTCATTTTAAAATTCAAATAATATGATTTTTAACGTATCTATTTAATCCATTATGTTTTGATATAGGTTATAACATATTCTTAAAGTGTACATCTTCTCTTTTACAATAAGCCGACACAAAGTAAAGATAGTACTAAAACGTAGTAGACAGTTCTTCTAAAAGTGTGGTCAATGTATTTAGAGCAATTGTTTCTAACTGTCACCTTGGCTACATTATATTTCAAATAGGCCACAAAGTGTTCTACTTTTATATAAAAACGTATTAAATATTGATCACATACAAAAATCAATGTCCTCGCAGTTAGTGTTGCATGTGTTGAAGGCTTGATGATGAAGGGGAAAAAAATGGGACATACACTTTGTTTATCTAATAGCCTTATTTATATAAAAAATAAAATTACCAGTATATAAGCTTTGCTTCTTAAGATACGTTAGTCAGATAATATTTAAACATTTTAGAATAGAATTTAAAGAGTAGATTTTAAAGGGCTTCTTCTCTCTTTTGGAAAAGCATCTATCTTCAATAGAGCTAATCGAGATCAGACCCTGAGCTTACACGCAAGGATCATGCGTGCTAACCCCTCACTAAAGCTCTTTGTTTGCATGTATAAAGCCATTTGAATCAAGATACGTTAACAATGCAGTTGCTAAACAAATATAAATATCTCTTTGTTGTGGTCTGAGCAAGTAGAACAAATGTTAGCTATACATTACGTTAAACTATGAGCAAGTATCCAGGATCCCAGCCATGACATCGAGCTTGTCTGATTTGTATTAACAAACAAATTGAATCAATTGATGTTGGTCACACAGCAAACTTCATTTATATCAGCTTGCTGTCACATATCGCCCAATATCGCTCGAAAAGAAACAAGCTTGAATTTTACCACTGATAGGCCCAGAGGCCAAGAGGTTTGGTTGAGTCATCACAATTGAACACGGACTATCATCGTTGTTGTTTATAATAAATTTGTATTGTTTTAACACTTTAAGAACAGAATTAATCCTTTACCCCAATCTAATAAACCCTAATAGTAAATGGGCAAGGTTTGTTGCAAAACATATACATCAGGTTAAATAAATGCAAGTTTAATGTTGGAAAAGTTTCAGAGTACAATATATGATCATTTCATGGATGTTAGATCATATTCTTCTGTCACACAAAAATACAAGTGGTAACTGTCCCCTTAATAGGTGAAGTGGACTGTGACATCACAGTTTTTTAGACAGCAAAAAGTATTAACAGAATATTTTTAATAGAATTAAGTTATAACTTTATAGCTAGGACCTCAAATAACTAGTCTAATGAAAGACCATTGTACCAAAACAGTATTTACAGCATGATTTCTACATTATTCAGGTGATCAACATCAAATTTACAATGGCCAAAACAGAATGCCACGTAAGGGCTTTTAAGTACATTTACAGAGGCAAGTCAGGGGCCCAATCCTAATTAGGAATACCTTTACTGATGATACTACATGGCTGGTAACAAAGCCCACAAAGTGGAATACATACCGGTATATATACACTGAGGCACAGGAAGGTTCCGGGTAACCTATTACACCAGTTACCTAGACAAGACCAGAAGGGTACAAAACGCTCATTAAACTGACATGGTCCTCAACAAGAGCAGTAGGGAGGAATCCCACAGTTATAATCTATACAGAAGCTATGCAAATGGAGATAAGACATGCCTATTTTAATATTTTAAGTTAAAATATATATTCATGTAAATGTACGCATGTGTTTTTGTGCTTTTTTTTTTTCATTTGATCAAGAACCGAGGAACTTGAAATCTACACTTTTCAATCCAAAACCAGGGAAGAACCGTCTTAGCCGGTGTATAGAGGAAATGAATCAACCCATCTCTTATAATCTAAGATTATTTTAGGTTAAGGTTCAAATAAATATTATTTTCCCATGTTTCGTTTTATTTCGGCTCACATGAGCACATAACACACTATTTTGAAAGTTTCCGAAGCGAAATGCTGCAAATGGATGGAATACGGAGCATTAATCAATACTCAATGAGTCAATTAATTTAAATCACACATTCACACAATTTATTCTAGTATTGGTTTTTTTTACTGTTTCGTTTTGTCTTTACTGTGTTTATTATTTTAATTATTCCAAAACACTTTAACTTTTTTTTAAAACTAACATTATAAAACTATTCCCTACTTTCTTATAATACAACCTCATTATCATTATCGGCTGTTACCAGCCAGTGGTTGCGTCAGTTTGGTAAAATGCGTCCATCTTCCTCTATCCTTTCATCATTATTTCTCCTTTAATTAATTTTATTATTCTCCTCTCATTTGCACACTTTATGTTATCTGCTCCTCCCATCTCTTTCTCTGTCTCCCTTGCGGTCTTTTTCCTACATACTTCATTGCCAACATTTTATTTGGCATCCTCTCGTTTTACATCCTTATTACATACTCATACCATCTTATTCTTGCTTCCTCTACTATCTCATGTCTACTCCCTGTACCTCACTTTCCCCCCGTATAAATTCATTCCTAGACTTATTTCTCCTCGGGACCGCTAACATGCTCCAAACAAATTTCAATCATATAGTCTTCACTTTCCTAGTCTCTCTTACATTCACTGTCCATGTTTCTGTTGCATATGTGAAAATGGGCACCAAGTACGCCCTGTACGACACTTCCTTGCACTTCAAGAGCACTTATCTTCTCTATATTTGGTATCTTACACACCTCTATAACAACTTTCCTTGCTGTCCTCTTTTCATTAGATCCTCTCTACTTCCACTTTTCTCCTCAATCACACTTCCAAAATAGTTTACGTTCTGCACTTCTCTCAGCTCTACTCCATCCAACTTTATATCTTCACTAACCCTTATCCTCTTCCTTGTCATTACCATCCCTTCACACTTTGATATGATAAATTTAATTACACATTCTTTCACTTCCTCATTCTATTCCTGTACTTCCTCTTCCTTCTCTCCCCATACAATCAACTCATCCCCATGAGGTTTTCATGGCTTTAAATCTTTCCTCCCCGAGTTTTCCTACCACTTTGAATAATACAATAATATACTAATAAAATAATACAATAATATACAAATGGTAATAGTTATTTGGAACCACTCCGTCTTCCCACTTTTTTGTCTTAACACAGCTCCTGCTTTTCGCTCTTATTAAAACTCCTCTTTCCACTTCAGCCTCCTCCATCGCGTTTCAAGCTTTATTTTTATCCACGCTATGCCTTCTCCACATCCATAAATATAATCACCAAGTATTTCAAAGAATCATACCTTCTTTCTATCAGCTGTCATATGGTATAATACGTCTTTTCCCTAAATACGTGACCCAATAAATCACAATTTATTTACCAATTTTTAGAATGTTGTCTAAAACTCCACTTTGACAGACTTATGAATAAGTTGCATGCTGGAAGTAAAGAAATGTGTTCTTGTGTGTTAAGTTTTAACGTGAATTGTATAAGAGTGTGTTATAATGTTAGGAAGCAGACATTGCCGCTGCCTTCTTGCCGGTGTTACCAGAGAACATGGAAGTGGCCAAGCTATCGTTCAGCCTTGGAGAAGCGGAGTGGGTGATCCTCATGAGGCGACCCTCAGAGTCCGCTAATGGATCGGGCCTATTCGCGCCTTTTGATACCACGGTACGTACTCTACCAACAACAATGAATACTCAAATTTGTAGAAACTTATGACAAGGCAGCTATAATTTTTATTTTATACACACAATACAAATAATTGTTAAATATATTTTATCGTGACTTTCAATTGAGTTTGAAATCAATCATGACACCTATTGCATTGATTCATCTTCAAGTACCTCCAAGGTATGCCCTAGGCAACTTTCTTTTCTCACAGTGCGGCTAAAAATCTACATACACAACAACTGAATGAGATACTGAATCGCTCATGGTAAAATATGCCGTATGCTAAGAAAAAAATCTTCATTATGCCTAATAGAAGCGTTCGGTTGTTTTTAATACAATATATAAACTACTCTTAAACTCTAAATAAAACATGAAAAAGATTCGTCAGCATTCAAGGAACTGATGAGACAGTGCACGTTATTGATTGATTACTAGTACCGTGTCTTACTACCCGTCCGGGTTGTACGCACTTACGCTAATGTGTAATGATAGGGGGATTGTGAGATGAAATGGAGTACCTACAGTTTAACGTGGGATCCGAACCACGGTGGAGGCTTGGCATTCCACACATTCACAAGTTGTGATTAATACACATCTTGTCAGAGGTGAAGGAAGGGTTTGGTAATCAGATAAATCTGTGCCGGGACCGAGGATTGAACCTCGGACCCTCAGCACAGAAGTCCAACACCTTACCCCTAGACCACCAGGTAACTCAAGCACGCTATTGAATCTATTTGTTTTAAATAAAAAAATATGCCAGTATAGTGATATCACTATAGTACAATTTTATTATGTCATCATTGCATCACTCTCAATTTTTCAGTATTTATCACAATGAATGACTTTATAAGAAACTTACCCGCCTCGGTGGCGTAGTTGGCTAACGCGCTAGTCGTGTTGAGCTCAACTGCCGAGGACGGGGAGATCGAGGTTCGAATATCGGTCGGGTGAACTGGGGTGGTTTTTTCCTAAATGGTTTTCCACTCTCCCTCCACGCAAATGTGGGTTCACTTCCTTTAAATTCAACCTTCCCAATTCCTAATCCATTAGCGTAATTAGTACTTAAGCGTATAGCCCGAACGGGAAGCAAGACGCGGTGCTAAATATTAATATAAGAATTTTTCTATTATTCTCCTAGTAGTATTTAAAGAAATACGCTTCATAGTCACAGATTCACGATTAAAACCCTTTTTATACACGGATATTGTCCAAAGTTATGGACAAAGAATAACTGCACCAACTACCAATGAATTTAAAAAAAAGTACAAACATACTGTATGTTCACTTCGTTTCGTTAGTTTCCTAACCAAAAATTAGTGCACACAATATACGTTTAGTATGTACAATTATACTACTTTAAAATAATATAAACTATAGGTTTCTTAAAAAATACAATTACTGTAATGTGTTTAGCTTGAAAAATACAAATATCAATACATTGATTGACCCATGGGATCTAATATAATACTATATCCATTGTAATAAATGTGCAAATATAGATCCACACTTAAGATATTTGCTGTCAAATACATCTCTTAAATTATAATATTTTCTAATCTCTTGATGAGAACAGAATTTTATTTTTGATTCACAGTAGAAACCATCCCCATCCAACTTTATTATTTCATTTTAAAAATACTGTCTCTATAAAAAAAATAGATTTAGGATTGACGACTGTATAAATTAATTCGATGCTATTATGTGGTGTTAAAGGTATGGCTGTTGATCTTAACCAGTTTGATCTTGGTGGGACCAGCCATCTTTATAATTATCATGATCCGAGTGAAGCTGTGCAAAGGAAGTGAAACGCTGACAAGAGTTTATCCGCTGGACGCCTGCGTCTGGTTCGTCTATGGCGCTCTGATGAAGCAAGGATCAACTCTTAGTCCTGTTGCAGGTACTGTGTGTGCTTTTATATAAGGTCTATGGCGCTCTGATGAAGCAAGGATCAACTCTTAGTCCTGTTGCAGGTACTGTGTGTGCTTT